>JAMPIV010017165.1:15000-93030 GCA_024509875.1 Oreohelix idahoensis | reverse complement strand
GCCTGGTGGCGTCTTTAGGGCAACGGCAAATCAACCAATTTGCTGTTGTTTCTGTAATCGAAGTAAGTACGGCGTTTGCCAGACTACAAATGAGAGTCTATTGAGGGTAACCCTCGCCGAACATGTACAGAAGAAATTCAGACACGGGGAGACAGATTGTTGTGGAGAAGGAAAGAAAAGGAGGTAGCACAAAGAGAGGTTCTAGAGAGGGAACGGACATTGAGAAGCCAAAAGAAAGGGACACAGAAGAAAAGAGAAGTGAGAAGGCACAGGAACATGATACAGACATGACGTCACTGAAGAATGACGGTGAGAAAAGAAGAAAAATGGAGAAACCATGAAACACAGTGATGAGGGGAGGACGTACAAAAAAATAGAGTAAAGAGAGATAGACATACGTGGAAGAGGAAGTCAAGTGACAGATCAGCAGCAGAAAAACACGCAAGTAGGCAAAAGCAACAAAATGGTTTAAGATAGGTAGACCCAAGAAGTTTCAAATATTTCCGTGTAGGAGATCATGGACAGAAGTCTAGTTAGAAAAGGGGGGACAGGAGGATAACAATTCAGTGTTGTCAGGTAACATGAGTAGATAGTAGAGGAGAAAAGGGAAGATAAGTATTCGTAAATGGGAGGTTAACATTTCTCCCAGGGATAGACAGGGGACAGCATTACAATGAGACTACGGTGACTGAAACGTTCACGTAGAGATGTAAAGTGTACGTAGTTCGACAGGGCACAAAACAGGTCTTACATATACTAAGGAAAAAAAAAAAAAAGAAAACCACACCAGGTGTGTGATACATTAAAATGGTTAGCAAGATGATGTGCGTGTGAGATAGCAGGGGTGAAAGAATGAATGTCAGGAAATAAACTTGGTCGATTGTGAATGAAAGAAATGGAGAAATATAAATTGTTCTTCATTAGAAGTATGAAAGGGAAGGAGATGTGGATGAATGTAGTTATTGCTAAAAGGACGGGACAAGAATGTTCCCAGTACAATAATAATTATGTTGGGTAGAAAGAAATTGTCCATCAGAGAGATGAAAATTAGTTATGTGTTAAAGAAGGGTAGAAACAACACATTGCAAAGGATCTTGTATATAGGGAAAAGTACAATAGTGTTGGTACGACCATGGAGAAAGAGGTTAGACACGTTTTTTTTCAGCATCAGGCAGAAGCGTGAGAGACGTCGGAACAGAAGCAGGGCAACCATATTGAAGGCACCCACTAGTTAAAGGAGCCTATGTATCGTCTCTTAGATATTCCGAGTGAAATTCTGAATTACATGGGTGTATGGAAGCTAATAGTGTTCAAGAGAGGAGAGTCGGATGGACCCAGATTGTTGGAGGGGTCACCAACGACATTTGTTATACATAGTGTAAATAAACATTTGTTCCAGTTGAATGCGGCGTTCCCATGTTTGTACCAGAGTTGCTAGTTGGTATTATGTGGTCACTAAATATGTGTTGTATATAAACGGCCAACATACGGAGAAGTCAATCACCAACGCTTGAGGCAAAAGATCCTGGGTAGACAAAGGCTGTGTGCACCAACAAACTGTTAACCAGCGCGACCACACCCCCAATGTGCATCCTATCTATCTCCAGCGTCGTTTCTTCTCATTTCCTGTTCCACACGTACTTGTCATCAGTTCCATATTAGTGATCTTGTCATATCACTTCAATTGTTTCAATTTTACGCAGCCAGCCATTTATGAAAGTATGTAGCTCTTGCGTCTACTTTAGCAATATTGAAAATTTTTTTAACATGTGATCAACCATGATAAAATCGTATCTATTTTAAGGTTTCTCCTTGTGTTTTTCGCGTTGCGTCTACAGAGTCAACAACTCTTACCCTGGGGTTTCCAAAATAAATTGCCTTGTAATGTTATCAACAGGTTTCCTCAAAGTGTTCCCTATCCATCGTCAGCTTCTCTTGTTTGTTTAATGCACGAACATTCCAGGTGCCAGATCTAGAGACTTTTCTGAAAGAAAAATAGCTAGTCAGCGACCTAGATTGCTATATTATGATATATTTTGTGATAAATATTTATAGCGTACTGTTAGTTTTAAACGTCATCTGTGAAGAAAAAAAAAAACTTGCATCCACTTTAGTCCCCAGGTAATATTTAAAAAAAAAAGGCTGCGGACAGATACTATTAAAAGCATAATTTAAGAGATTCAACCCCCGTTTTCTCTTCTTCCCTATCTGTCTTTCTGTCTGTCTGTGTGTGTGTCTCTCTCTCTCTCTCTCTCTCTCTCTCTCTCTCTCTCTATTTTAGACCAGTCTATTAGCAAAGTTTTACAACAGAAGAAATAAAAAGATTTTTCTAAGGGTTACACGCCTCGCGATTTATAGTTATGGGCAGGGTTTTTGTTCTTTCCTTGTCTCTTCAGAGACCCCCCCCCCCGGGGGGGGAGGGGGAACTACACTACACGGTGCCACACAAGAGTGTGCTAATACAGATATAAATGTTAATATGTTAATACACGCATTTACGTTGGTATAAAAAGGCCACAAAAAATAACATGCTCCCCGCTCGGGATTTCTAAGTTGTTTTTATAATATACCAATTTTTTTATTTTTAAGTTAGTTGATTTTGCCGGCCCTCCGCCCCCAATTTTTTTCCCCACCCTAGATGATCGCCTAATTCTACAAATGGTTAACCCGGTCACAGCTATGGTCAGGGCGGATTAATTAAGCCGAAAAGTGACCCTAGACTTTCTGCTGTTTGCCCCCCCCCCCCTCTCCCCCCCTTTTACCTAATAGGCAATAATTTGAATATTTTTTTGTATACCGTCTAGCATAGGGATGGCATATACTAGTATTATTTATGAGTTTGCGTTATGTCCTAACTAATTGTTGTTTTTACTGTCTTTTTAGAACGTTATAAATGCAATTACAAAGTGCAAACAATTTATTTTTACCCATAAATCTATGCATTTTTTTAAACTTAAAAAAAGTTGATCTCGCCTCCTAATCTCTGAGTTGGTGAGTCTTATCAATTACGCCATGAGTGAGAGCCATTTCATAACATTTTATGACTTTATGGGGGCACGTGCCTACTTAGCCTAAAGGATTATCCGGCCCTAGCTATGTGTAATCACTGTGACGATACGGTTGTGCGATCTCAAGTCCACTTCGGCAGGATTGCATTACATTCCCGTGCGAGTGATATTTTCTTATTTTTCTCCCCCGTCATTATTATGTGGCATATTTTATGCACCATTATATTACTCTCTATGCTGAATCTAGTAGGAGAAAGACTCTAACACTCCACTCCCCTACGGAAGTATTTGCCATGGGACTGTCTTTATCTTGTTTACCACTCCTCAAACTTATTTACGTTCCGCCTTGTGAACGGGGGTATTATCGTAACAATACCCAGTGTTACGGGTCTTTATATGATTATTATAGTCGGAGTAGACGTCTTGCTACTCTGGCCAATATTACCTAGAAGTAGAAATGGTAGACCCCGAACACAGCTATCCAACTCCAAATACTCAACATCACCACTAAAGCCGAGTGGACAGTCAAACAATGTATCCACAGGTATCAACTTGACAGCCATTACAGTGTATGGCATAGAATTGTATCGTCATGTAAAGATCTGTAGCGTCAGTTGCTAGTAACACTGTCCCCGACAGTTTTCCACATATTTATTTATTCAGTTCAAAGAACTATATACTTTCTTGCTCATGCAGATATCTCGTACCCTTCACAAAAGATCTTGAAGTACAGAAATTGGTATCATATAAGAATCAAGCACACAATCATAAATATCTCAGGAGCTCAAACACAATACGTCCACCCGGCATGAAAAACACCATAACCATCCTGCCCCTTCTCTCCCGCCAGTAACCTGTCTCACGAGACCCCGCCAAGCATGACGGCTTAATCAAGCTCACCCGTCTTTTCCAGTGACCCGTGTAAAAATTAACAAACACAGAGCCACGCTGAGTTAAGCTATCCAATACACACCTGTTATGAATTTTAATCATAACACCCAGTCATTATCACCGGTCAGCGAGCGAGATTCTTATCATGAAAAGACGGTCTCTCCCGATTAACATCTATAGAAGCCAATATTGTCTGTCTGAGATAGCCGTCTGAGGTGGGCAGATTACACAGGTGGTAGATGCGTTTATCGTTTCACGGGACCATCACTGTGTGTGATTATCACGATAAGCTGTCTGGAGAGACAATATTGGCGATAGGTAGCATCTAGACATCAAATGAGTTCACAGACGGTGTTAATGAGTTGTGCACAAGATGCCGGGGAAGTCTGACGCAACGATATGAAGAGGTCACGCGTGGATATTAAATTTAATATTTTGAAACACGTAAGGGTATTTTTTTTTAAATTTGAAACACCCCTACCCACGTAGTGCTGAACGAGATTCGATTGGATTGGTTGATTTGAGAGGCTGGAATATACAATGTATCTTACTGAACAATTTGGCGGAAACCCAGCTGGAATTTGAACTGAGGATTGTGAGATATCATGTAGTGAAATAAAAGTCAGTACACACACTGCAGCGCAAACGTCAGACTAGCGACTCCTAAAAGCCAGAAATGAAAAGGAGACATTGGACTTAGAAATTCCACAACTATAAGCAACAGATCTAGTATTAGGCAACTTAGGAATTTACAAGTAAACCCGCATTTTTAATACAAGACTGGAAACCTAGGAATTTGATCACACGTCAGGGACCTCAAGACGCAGCAATAGAGACCGCAGTCAGCGACTCATAGCTTGACTGCCTGCGTCAGGACCAGCGAACCAGAGCTGGTCAAGACCGCACTCCACCTCCACGTGGTGGTCCTGGAAACAGTCTGCAGCTGTGCAGTCTGGCTGAGCGAGTGTGGATCGAAATGGGAAGGCAAACCCGGTCCTAAAAATGCCGTGCAGAAGTCGGATGTGTCGACCGAAAGGTGCAGATATCACAGCTTAGGCGTAAACAGACACAACGCAACCACCGTCCTTTTCAGGACGAACGAAGAAGAAGATCACACGTCATGGAGGAATTAAACACAAGTTTTCCCAGGCCAGTGATTTCGCAGAACATCCGCCGTCAGAGGAATAAACTCTAATTTCCAGACCTAAGTGATTTCGAGGTATCTAATACAGAGCTGTGTCCAGTCTAAATCTGTGCAAGGAGATTTGTATTCCCAACATTTTGGGGTAAGTGTAAACAATTTATTTACTAATGTAAATTTTACAGGTTTCTTGCTCTGACGTGTAATGGAAAAAGAGTCTACAGTATAATCTGACAGCTTATTGCAACCTAATAGCTGCCCTCTGATTTGCTAGCTAAACAGACATATATACCAACTGTCTATTTCTGCATCGTACCAATTTGTCCCGCCTTCTTTTCTTCTAACACTAATGTTTATAAACTGCGTGACCTGTCAGTCATAACAGGGAAGCAAATCAGGCTGTGTTTACCTAGTCCCCTCACGCGAGCATCTGTCAATCACAATAGTTCTCAGACTGGCAAGCACGTGGGAGAGACACAAACACAGACCCTTTTGAAGTTGCGTATATATATATATATATATATATATATATATATATATATATATATATATATATATATATATATATATATATATATATATATATATATATATGTATATATATATATGTATATATATATATATATATATATAGATATATATATATAGATATATATATATATATATATATACACACACATACACATACACATACACATACACATACACACACATATATATATATATATATATATATATATATATATATATATATATATATATATATATATATATATATATATATATATATATATATATATATATATATATATATATATATATATATATATATATATATACACATATATACATATATACATATATACATATACATATATATACATATATATATATATATACTGTTGTTTTCTTAACCCCATTGTCAGTTGTCAGTCAGAATTCGGAAGTATCTAGCGCGCAGCATTAAACTATTTCCTTGTGTGGATTTGTTACTAGTTTTCGTGGAGATTTCATTTCTGAATTTTCTGGTAAAGGATAATAGTGCTAATGTTTTTAAGAAGTGATAGCTTTTAACATTTATTCTTCACTTAGATTTTCTCGCTAGTAGAATGAGTGAAATAAAGTAACGCGTAGCGATTTCCTAACAGATATTCTATTAAAATGTTCAATCGCGCCACCCGTATAGACAGTAAACTGATAGTGAAGGATAGAATATAACGTTATATTTCATTTGTGCATATTTGTCATTATAGTGTCTATTATTTTTGATACCATACGACGAACTAACAGACGCCGAAAAATTTAATAGCTATTTAATGACAGGCGATCATTGTTTAGGTAGCGCGTATGGAGAGATTAAATAATAACTAACATTGTACGCTGAACGCCGGCGCGAGCAGGGGCGGGCGAATTAACATAATTCCGTCCGACCAAACTCAGCGCCAGTGGTGTCTGCTAACTGGTAGGCGTAAGGAAACACCGTGTGCCTTTTAAATTTAATCAGGACTGACGAAGTGGAGAAGAGATCGTCTTGTCCCCGTCTGTGTGTAGATATAAGATTAGCATATTTTTTATATAAATGTTTCTTGTATTCTTCGCAGACCTGATCACAAGGGCGGCCAGCGGTCTTTTTCTTTTTTAGATTTGTTCTTTTCTCCTTTCTTGGCTTGTGCGTCACCAATTTCATTTGTGAACGGGCACTCGCCAGATAGTATAGGAGGACAATACATTTTTAACACTGGACTTACCAAACCCAGATTTATATTTTTACCAGCCACAAGTGGTGAACCTTATTTTATCCCTTTTCCTGACAGTCGTAATTCAAGGGGAGTATACCTCTCTAAATACCTACGCTGTGCAGAATCGGCGCTTTTAACACAGAGTTGGCCGATAGAAGAACCATGATCATCATATGAACATTATTTTTAGCAACCAGATGTTTCCCAATACTGGAAGTATTTTTTCCCGTTAAAGAGTGAACCTCAAGAACTCTCACAGTTTTAACTATTTGTAATAACACTTCTAGGAGAACCACCATATTAGGCGTTCACCTCATTTAACTAATTTCTGGGGATGGACTGAGGCCAATTTCGATCTGCGACAACTGGAGTGACAGAATATTACGTGAAAATAGATAATATATTCATGGAGTAATTCTATTACCAAGGGATATTACAGACCTACCATACCAGACAATTAGGTAAGAGTGTGAGAGTGGCCACTGTTTGAAAGAGTGCAAGTATTTTCTTTTTTGCGGGAAAACTATTCATATATCTGATTTGTCTAAAAGTTTTTTTTTTAACTGGGTCTCATAGAGTACCAATACTGTTCAATCTGTAACAGAGTGCTAACCTTCAATCTTTGGGTTAATAATTTAGGGTTCTTTTCTCCATTTGGGGAGGGTGCACTTTTTCTGCTTTATTTCAAATGCTTGTAAATGACTCTTTGATCTTTTCCTTTAGATATTTTGATGTTGTCGAGTTTTAATGATCATAAACTACAAAGAAACTTACCTTTGTGTTGGTCAGACCCATACCCACTTATCCGTAGTTTTTTCACGTTTGTGTGTCTTGTTGTCACATAGCTGTGTGTGTGTGTAGAGAAGCTTATCTATTCTTGATAGGGAGGTAAAAGCTGTCTTGCAACAAAGTACAGTCGTACGGATAGGTTGGAGGAGACAACCTAATCACTCCAGAGACATATCTTTTCCTCAATCTACCACCTGTGAAAAAATCTATTTTCTATACCTTCTCGCGTATCTGCCGACATCCACTCTACTCAGACGGGGCAAAATAAAACAATTAGCCTTCCGTACGACACTTGCTGTCGTCGATTTTTGATAGGTGATTAAGATAGATTCTGGTCCCGCCTGAATAGAACTGGAAAAGGGTGGTAACTCAGTGAGAGATAAGGTAAAGAAATAGATGTCACGAGTGAAATGGTGAAAAGGTAGAGTCTGTCCCTGGATTGAGAAGATACTCTAGTCCAGCCTATCTTACGACTGAAATTTGTTTATCAGACAGTTTACCTTTCTGTATATATTAACCTATATACTATAACCACTCACATACACACACACAGATAAGTGACGACAACTTGACGCACAAACGTGAAACTATAGTAATGGTGTAGGGATAGCTGACGAACACAGGTAATTAAGTTTTATGTTAAGTTTATTTATCATAAAGAAAAACGTCACAACATACAGTATCAAATATCAAATATAAAAATCATAGGTTACAGAAATAATAAAGAACTAAACACATAAGTGCAATTCCCTCTGTTGAGACAAGATCCCGTTAGAAGAAGTTATGAACCCCCAAAAGGTCAAAAGATTAGCACTATGGTATAGAATTTGACTATACTGTAAAGAACAGAGTTTCTAATTAATCTATCCTGGAATAAAAAGTATTAGCAAACATAATGAAAAGGAAGAAAAAAAAGTGAGTACACTGATTATACAATAGAAGAATTATTCACTCCTTCTTTCTCTCGCTTCAGACAAACTGTGGCCACATTTTAAGTCTCTCTTACCTAAGTTGATCAATCATCTAGAACATATTTCCATGGTACACACAGCAAATCCAGTGTTGGGTTTGTTTTGGCAAAGTAAGCCCCAGCTCCTCTAAGTTGGATTAATCCTGTTACTTGGGGAACGCTTATTTTGTTACTGTTACTCGGATCTGTGTAGTTCACATCAATTAGTCCAGGTAGGAAAATACTTAAGAGATCTAGTGTTCACAGTGTCATTAGCTTGTAATTCCAATACTTTAAGAGAATGTCAGGTATGTAAATCTCTAGGGATAAAATTCCTCGCCACAACACAGTGGTCGGTAATCGGGAAATGTTAATATTGATATTTTCGCCACAACGGGCTGAATGTACTTGAAAAATGGGAAAAGAATCTGGATAGCTATAGGTCCAGTTACAATTATTCTTTTTATTATATGGGTGTACTCTCTCTCTCTCTCTCTCTCTCTCTCTCTCTCTCTCTCTCTCTCTCTCTCTCTCTCTCTCTCTGTGTGAAACAAGAAGGCCGAACAGGTCAACCTTGAAGACCCGCTATTTGCATAAGAATGTTTGTTTGGCGTCTGTTGGATTTAGACTTAGACCCGTTTTCTCAGATTTAGATTAAGGCCGCTGGTCGGTTTGGTTTGTGATCTGTACTGAATTTTTTGGGAAGAAAATACAAAATGTGTAATCGCAATATCAGTATCTATCCTAATCCGCGCAACGGTATAATTTATTATAATCCATTCGGTTATAGATTTGATAGAACCCACAAGTGTATAGATTATCTTATCTTTTGACCAAAAAAAACCCCCGTGAACTAAGCCTAGTCATTTACACAATTACACATAATGGATTAGAGATAAATATATATTTCGTCAGTTCCAAAGGTTGTTATTGCCGGGAGTTGTAGTGAGGATAAGCTCTCACTGCAGATAAAATACTTCTATGGCACGCGCCTCAAACAGCCTCTGACAACCAAGTCCAGCTCCCGGCCTTCACGTGTGGCTCAATTTGAGCCCGGCGGAACTGTTTCCACTGACGGGAGAAGGGGCAAAGGCGAGCGACTGGCGCCTTAAAACCAGCAGCTTCGGGCAGATAGGGCTCGTGATCCTTGGTTGGTAGCTTATCTAAGAGAAGGAACTCTGAATTCAAACCACCGCTGCCTTGCGGGAATATCCATTTATGGAATTGGCTTCGGGAGTAAACCCTGAGGATAAATCCGGAGTCGGAGTCCCTAAGGCAGTCTAATGTCGATTCGACATTATTCTGGCAACTCCTGCGACATGGCTGGTACCAAACTGTATCGGCTACTGCCGTTCCTTTGGATCTACCGGCTGTGTGGAGAGGGGGAACATGCTGCATGGGCAACAGCTTGATCTCCATATAACTGTGCCCAAGCTCGCGCCCTGGAGAGGACACTCCAGCTTCACCCTATAGGTGTCGGCAAAACACGGGAAGTAGCAGTTACCGGTTATAAGCATTTTGCCCAATTGGCGTAGGGCATGGCGCCAGGGGCTACTTCCGACAGTGGGAGAGGTTCTAGGATCTCACTGGACAGCTACCGCCCGCTTCAAGCTGGGCAGCCCCAGTCAATAAGGTGTTGTCCCGCCACTGTCTGCTTTCCCCATTGGGTGCATGGGGATTAGGGTCAAACCCGAACTGTGGACAGAAAATTTTGCACCAAGCAATTATCGAAAAAATAGAAATAAGCAAACTCTCAGATTGGGATGCTGGAACGTCCGGACTATGTTGACTGGACTATCCGAAAACCTACAGGATGTAAACGATGTAAGGAAGACAGCCATAATTAATGATGAGCTTAAACGACTTCAGGTGGATATAGCTGCACTTCAGGAAACGCGCCTGGCGGGCTCTGGAACGGTGAGCGAGAAGGACTACACATTTTATTGGCAAGGGAAAGATCTTAATAAAGCTAGAGAACACGGAGTAGGTTTTGCGGTCAAAAAATCGCTAACTAAAATGGTTGAACCAGGCGAGAATGGATCAGAACGCCTGTTAACGCTCCGCCTGCAAACTAGCACAGGTCCCATCACCCTTGTCAGTGTGTATGCTCCTACTCTGTACTCTGCCTCAGAAGCTAAAGATGAGTTCTACGAGAATCTAACAGCAATTATCAAAAGCATACCTAGGCAAGAACAGCTTGTTCTCCTTGGTGACTTTAACGCTAGAGTGGGTGCCGATAATGTTTCATGGCCTTCGTGTCTGGGCAGGTTTGGTATTGGCAAGATGAATAAAAATGGACAACGGCTCTTAGAGTTGTGCGTCCACCATGACCTCTGCGTGACCAACACCTACTTTCAGACAAAACCCCAGCATAAGGTGTCATGGAGACACCCACGATCCAAGCACTGGCACCAACTTGACCTGATTCTCGTCAGAAGGCCACTCCTCAGGTCTGTGCTCTCCACGCGCTCGTACCATAGTGCAGAATGTGATACAGATCACTCCTTGGTTTGCTGCAAAATCAGAGCACAACCAAGAAAACTCTATCGTGTCAGACATGAAGGGAAACCACGCATTGATACCAGCAGGATGTCAGACCCTTTCATGATCGCTCAATTCACTGCGACCTTCGAGAAAGTGCTCAGTAGCCCTCAGCATGGTGATACTATTACAGAGAACTGGGAGCATCTACGGAACACCATTCAAAGTACTGCACTTGCCACCTTTGGTAAGAAAACAGCAAAGTCAAATGACTGGTTTGATGCTTCATCAGATGTGATGGCACCTGTCATTGAAGCTAAGCGCAGTGCTATGAATGAATACAAACGTTCACCGAGTGCCAGAACCCTACAGATCCTGAGGGCTACGAGAAGCAAAGTTCAACAAACTGCTCGACGCTGTGCAAATGACTACTCGCTCCAGCTCAGTGAGAGCATCCAGATCGCAGCGCAAACAGGCAACATTAGACAAATGTATGACGGTATAAAGAAAGCACTTGGCCCCCATAAAAGTAAGACGGCACCGCTAAAAACCATCAGCGGAGAGAAGCTAACCGATAAGGGTAAGCAGATGGAGAGATGGGTCGAGCACTACTCTGAGCTTTACGCTAGAGACAATACCGTTACGCCTGCAGCCCTTGATGGTGTCAACAGTCTGCCAACTATGGAAGAGCTGGATGCCGAACCAACATTAGAGGAACTCAGCAAGGCCATTGATAGCTTGGCCTCTGGCAAAGCACCAGGCAGTGATGTGATTCCTCCTGATTTAATCAAATGCTGTAAGAGCACGCTATTACATCCCCTGCATAGGATGCTGTGCCAGTGCTGGGAAGAGACAACTATTCCTCAAGACATGCGAGATGCCAAGATTGTAACACTGTATAAAAATAAAGGAGACAGAAGTGATTGCAATAACTACAGAGGCATCTCTCTTCTTAGTATGGTTGGTAAGGTTTTTGCCAAAGTCATCTTAATGCGACTACACAAGTTAGCTGAGCGCATATATCCAGAGTCACAGTGTGGATTCCGAGCTGGCAGATCAACAACAGACATGATCTTCTCTCTCCGCCAGCTTCAGGAAAAATCAAGAGAGCAGAAAAGACCATTATATATCGCCTTTATAGACCTCACAAAAGCATTCGACCTGGTTAGTAGGGATGGACTCTTTAAAATCCTCCTGAAAATAGGCTGCCCTTCTAAAATGCTGGAAATGATAAAGTCATTCCATGACGGTATGAAGGGAACAGTCCAATATGCTGGAAGCACGTCACAGCCCTTTGATATACGAAGTGGCGTTAAACAAGGCTGTGTTCTGGCTCCGACCCTCTTCGGAATCTTCTTTGCCTTACTCTTGAAACATGCATTCAGAGATGCAACTGACGGAATATGCCTTCACACTAGGTCAGATGGCCGTCTGTTTAATCTTTCAAGGCTGAAGGCAAAAACAAAAATCAGAAGGGTCACTATAAGAGACTTGTTGTTCGCTGACGATGCTGCAGTCGTCACTCAAAGCCAACAGGAGCTTCAGAGCTTGATGAATCGCTTCACTAAAGCATGCAAGGACTTTGGCCTCACAATACGTCTAAAGAAAACGAATGTGCTGAGTCAGGATGTGGGTGCTGCACCAGTTATCACTATCGATAACTATGAATTGGCAGTGGTGCACCACTTCACATACCTAGGGTCTACCATCAATGACAAACTCTCACTGGATACAGAAATCGACAGCCGCATTGGCAAAGCTGCAGCTACCTTTGCCCGCCTCACATCGCGTGTTTGGGGAAACTCTAAACTCACAATGAAGACCAAAGCTGCGGTATATAATACCTGCGTCACCAGCACACTCCTATATGGCAGCGAGACCTGGACGACCTATGCTAAGCAAGAAAGAAGGCTCAATACCTTCCATTTGCGGTGTCTACGCCGCATCCTCGGCATCTCGTGGAAAGATAAAGTGACAAATGTCGAGGTGTTGTCACGTGCTGGCCTTCAAAGTATGTATACGCTTCTTAGACAGCGCAGACTTCGCTGGCTTGGCCATGTTCGCCGCATGGATGATGGTTGCATCCCAAAAGATATCTTCTATGGACAATTAGCAGATGGCAAGAGAACAGTTGGGCGACCACAGCTGAGGTTCAAAGATGTGTGCAAGAGAGATATGAGGGCACTGGACATGGATCCAGCAACATGGGAGGATGAAGCTGCCGATCGCACTAAGTGGCGATGTTATTTACGGCGCCACCTCAGATTGGGCGAAGAGAGGCTCACACAAGAAGCAGAGGTGAGGAGAAAACGTCGAAAGGAGCACCAGGAAAATAAGCAGCTGAGGGCTGTCACCTCAGGGGCGCATTACCATAGTCAGTTATGACTGAAGGGGCTCGAAAGGACATCGCCTACATTTACAGGAAGTAAAATAATAAGCAGCTGAGGGCTGTCACCTCAGGGGCGCATTCCCATAGTCAGTTATGACCGAAGGGGCTATTATATATTTCGTCAGTACGACATCGCCTAGTGCATTTACTAGTCAATTAAAATATCTCTTTTATCTGGGTGCTAGTGAGTAATTAAATTTTACATTACAGCTGGAAAATTTTAGCTATAAGTTATTTAATACGCTATTTAATAAACACAGAAAATCCTAGTGAAATATAATGACGGACTTTAACAATTAAATCACTCAAAATGCTAGTATAAATATTTACCGCAACACTGAAATTTAAAACTATCTCTAATCGAAATCTAAAGTAATTCCACTAGTACAATGGTCTAGAATTCGATGCTAGATGTTCCGACAATTCTGAGGCTACTCAATAAATGATTTAAAATGCTGGGCTATATATATATGAAATTTGTCTTAATTCGCTAGCTCTTGCGAGATATCACGCCTAGCCCGTATTTTGGGGGAAAACTGCGGTCGATTCCTGAATCAAAGCTTATTTTCACGCTTTCGCCAACCGTATAAATCTTCGCTAGCGAGAATTGTCTTTTGATCTCGTCCGCACCACTGCAGCTGATTACTGCCCCTGGGGATCACGAACGACCGTATTGGGGGGGGGGGGGGAAGAACTGTGATTATCTCCCCTTTCTTGCATTCGCTTAATTCCCCCTGACAACTGTACTACCGAAAGTACGACTTTTGACTTATCACCCCTTGGTTCTACCATTAGACGATTCATTCTCTCTACGCGCGTTAATTGTCTGATCTGTCCCGTCGTGGACTAGTTAATAAGTCTTGTATGTAAAATATGAGTTTGACAGACATCAAAGCGCATGCCTTCTGCGTTAACAAAACGTGAATATTAATAAGCAAGCAAAGGTGGAAAACAGGTGGAAGCAAAGACGTGCGGATACATGTAATATATATTTACATAACTCTGTCACACTTGCTAAGTGGTTATATATGAGACTGGCAACCTCAACATATGAAAACAGTATATTCATGAACCACAACAGAAAATGCTGGTGAATTATTCTTATTAGTCGTGCGGAAACCAGACAGCAGAGGTGACCCCAGGACTCCGACTGGAGCAGTAATGAGTGATGATTACATCACGTGTGCCTCAAGTGTAGCATATCATTTTGTGAGATTTATGTAACATGTTAATGTTAGGTCAGGCACAAATCATATTCTCACTGTCCAGACACATTTTACCCGTTAATCTTCAGAGTAATATTGGTGAATTTTAACCATCTTCTCGGAGTTACGGTGTGCGTGCTCGAGAATTAAATTCTTCTGAGAGTTTAACATTGGTGGGCGGACAATGGGAATGTGAGCCTGTTAGAGTGCTCCAAAGAAATGTACTCAGCAGAGAGCATTTGTTTTCTGTTTGTCTAAAGTTCATGGTTACAAGCCATCAGACGATTTGTGGTACTAACGCCGCTAGTGTGAGAGAAAAGCATCCACCCTAACCGCCTACAGTGGAAGAGAGAGTGGAGAAAGCTTTCGTCATCACATAATTGATGAACCATAGCTGCAGGACTCAGCTAGAGTTAGGTTTCTGGTAAAATAGGCGAAAGCAACGGACGTTTGATAAATCCTCACCTACGTTTCCGTGAGGAAAACTTTTATCCACATTTCACCAATCTTTCCATATTTATTTTAACTGTTAAAGACTAATTCATTATTAAAATTGTTACATGTTGTTTTAAAACTAAACAATCATAGTCGCTTCAGTTTATATGTATGAAAGCTAATGTATGAGCCAGAATATAATATATATATATGTCTAAATATATATATATATATATATATATATATATATATATATATATATATATATATATATATATATATATATATATATATATATATATATATATATATATATATATTTAGACATATATTTGCCTCTAAACAGAGCTTTACCGTTATAAGAGGAATTCGCTGAATTAACTCAGCTGGGGGCTTGAACGGGCTAACCCATTGCTTAAATTCTTCACAAAAGGCGACGGACCAGATATAATGCGTTAACAATTGTTCAGCACAATGCAACGTTGTTCGTGATTTCTGGAAATATCTCGTGAATGCTCCCTTAAGGTAGAAGTGTCATTAATCTTCTATCTACATCTCTGCCAAGAGTAATCTTGCGCGCAGGTAGATACATTGGAAGCCAATATTAGATACTCTTGAGTTTTGGTCACTGATGGGCCACTACTGCAAAGCAGGGGAGGCAATCCGTGACAATCACTTCAGAAGTAAGTTATTCTGGTTATACGAGAAAGTTATGCACTAAAACATGATGGGAGATAATTATCTTGTGCTCTGTCTGCTGCATGTCCTGATAAGGGAACTAATTCTCCTGTGGTCATTTTATTTCATTCCATTTCAACTTTGTTCGATCTTTGTAGTCAAGCTTATTGTGGTCAACGGTCAATGCATCGTTACAAGAAAAATTGAAAGGCTTGCGTGCTCTTTTAACGGATGTTCAAATTAACTTACGTCGTGCAATGCGTGTCGTTTCCGTATTTTCCAGAAAAGGTGGCGGGAGTTTTTTTTCGTATTTAGTTATAAGACACTTCACTTGGACAATTAGTAATTTAAGAATATAAAGAATCTACAATGGATTACCCGTAGCGCCATTTATGTACAAGATATTATATACAAATAATATTGTTATATATCTGGGTAATTATCTAGCAGTCTGGGATATTTACACGAAATGCAAGTTCACTAGAAGCTGGACATAAATTAAATTATCCACTTTGAACTTGCTCAGGTATTTTGGATTCCCAAAGAATACCAGACATCATTAAAGTGTAAAAGAGAATCGTTCGTGCACTGCATACATCAGAGTTAATACCGATTTATTGTTTGTTAAATGTCTCCAGTCTAGGATTCTAGCCTCTACAGGTGCAACGTTAATTTACGCTTGGGGATTTGTCATTCTTCCAGTATTAGCCTATCTTTTACATTTTTCTTTTATTACTTATGTTTTATATTGCAGCGGTTGTCAAAGGTTTTTTTTTTCTTCTGAATGTCTACAAGTGTTATCAACCCTGCGATAATTTCCGTTACATATCATCATCATGTCTACACGTGTTATCAACCCTGCGATAATTCCCGTTACATATCATCATCATGTCTACACGTGTTATCAACCCTGCGATAATTCCCGTTACATATCATCATCATGTCTACACGTGTTATCAACCCTGCGATAATTCCCTTTACATATCATCATCATGTCTACAAGTGTTATCAACCCTGCGATAATTCCCGTTACATATCATCATCATGTCTACAAGTGTTATCAACCCTGCGATAATTCCCGTTACATATCATCATCATGTCTACAAGTGTTATCAACCCTGCGATAATTCCCGTTACATATCATCATCATGTCTACACGTGTTATCAACCCTGCGATAATTCCCGTTACATATTATCATCATTATTATTCTCATATCTCCTTATAGAGCATAATTCCATGTGACGATATTGTCTCCTCTGATCTGCAACAGTGGTCCAACAATGGTCAAACTTAGAGTATATAAATGAGGGTTTTCAAAGGTATCAACCTTCGCTCAAGATTACTCTTGGCAGAGATATAAACAGAAGAATGATGCTTCTACTTCAGAGAGGCTCACAGAATTTTAAATAAAAGTAAGCATAACAAATGAGATCATCTAAGCTGTCATGAACCTTAGTATTCTCTCGCCCTTTCTGTAAGAAAATATATTGGCTCGTATTTCTAAGGTGATTCACAACTATTAATTTAATAGATGTTTATGTATTTAAAACAATATGAGTCATAAGGGTGCAGACATACAATTCACGCAGTAGTGATTAATCCAACTATAAATTTATAGTTATAGATAAACAGGTTTAATAATTTCTTGCAGTTTAATAAGATTAAAACAATTAGAGTGTTAAAAATAAAAAATTGTAAGTGTCCTTTGGCTGCGCTGTAATGGTACTTAGCTGCCTGTGTGTGGGCCTGATAGCGTCTGCTCCAGGCGTAGTTGGTTCCCACAGGTGCTTTGGACTGGTCCTTCTTTTTTATAGCCAAATATGGTGGCAGTAGCACGTCCCTAGCAACAAGGCCAGAGTTACGACTAGAGGTTGTCAAGTGTCTTCAAGATTCGTCTAGTGTAAGTGTCAGGGGTAAACTGCTGGCAACTTTTACTACAAACTAAGAGGGAAACAAAAGCCTCTTTTGAGTATTGGGTCATCTGATATAAGCACCAGGCAACCCCCGCTTGCATCCACTGTGGTAGGAAAGGGAGATAACTGGGATTAGAATAACCGCGTTATAATTTGTGAATAGGGGGACTTGGTCACATGACATAGGGGTATATACACCCGTGGGTAGTCAGAAACGTTATCTTTACCCTTTACTTTATTCCTTGCTGTAAGCTAGCTATGTGAAAGTTAGCGTAGGCTAACAAGGGTAGACATCCGTACGACGTAGAAGGCAGAAGGAAAGAACTAGCTCGGGTACTATCATCAAGTGTAGTACTGACTGCAGTTTGCATAGAAGACAGATCAAGATTCTTCCAACAACGGTATGTTGTTATCGAGCTACGGTCAAGTTATTTGGTTCGAGCATCTCGTCAAGAAAATGGTATGTAGATCATTACTAGTTGTAAATCCTGAAGATAGTTCGAGAACCACGTACAGGCAGGGTTAACCAGTACATACATAGACTAACGTCATTAACGAATATTTAAAGGGCTAACGGATAAAGTTTCCAACTCTGGTAGTGGGCCAGTATACTACATCCCAGCCAGAAGAACCTAGTAGAATTTGTTTAAAGAACAACTCAGAAAGTTTGACAACGGCCAGACTTAGAAAAAATAACAGTAGGCAGTTGTATGAAAGAACAACTTCCTGGCCAG
This sequence comes from Oreohelix idahoensis, assembly GCA_024509875.1. Classification (NCBI taxonomy): domain Eukaryota; kingdom Metazoa; phylum Mollusca; class Gastropoda; order Stylommatophora; family Oreohelicidae; genus Oreohelix; species Oreohelix idahoensis. Next base: position 74,677 of record JAMPIV010017165.1, on the reverse strand, counting down.
TCAGAATGTCTTCTTCTTCTTTCGTTCGCTTGAAATATATTGTCTATATCTGCAATATTGTTTCTTGTATAAACTTCACTGTCTTTTGTAGTTCATACAGAGGTCCGTATAGTTTTGCTTCCAGTGTTGTTTCTCTGGGCCAGTGGGTTTGCCTCAATATATCATATTCGGGGCAATGTTGAAGGACGTGATCCGCAGTCTAGGGTGCCTGTCCACATGTACACATGGCTGAATTGCCAATCTTGAATTTTGTATACATGTGGCTGCGGAGTCGGTTGTGTCCTGTTCTGAGGCGCAGAATGACAATTTGTTCTGATCTGTTCATAGCTTGGTAGTCATCCTGTGTTGGTGGCTTTCTGATTGATTTGATCATCTTTTTCTTCTGATGGTACGTAACTGGTACATCCGGTTGCTCGTCTGCAGCACCTTCTTTAGCCAGTCGATCCGCTCTGTCGTTTCCTGGTGTTCCACAATGAGACGGTATCCACTGCATGGCGACCCTGCGCTGGTTGCACAGTTCAGAAAGTAGGGCTTGTATACCTGCAATTTTTTGGACTGAAGTGCTTGGAGTGGCGATCTTGGAAGTCAGAATGTCAACGTTAAAACTGTATTTGAAGTCCATTCTACTCTATATTGTTGCACAGTGTTCGCCTAATTGTAGATACGTTCTTTTGACATTAAGAAAGACATTAATCATCAACAGTGTGTCAGCCTATGTTTACTACAGTAGAAGTTTGTTCGTCATCATTCACAATAGAGATAGAATACATCAACCATCAGTTTGCTGCCGCCCCATCCATCTTTATAACATCTTTGACACACGATCATAAATCGTTGCTCCATCCAACATTCGCTCTCACGAATAATCTAATCATACCTGAGTTGAACACTGCCACACCACTTTTCCATCTTCATAAGAAATTTTTCCCTCCCTGAGCGTTAATTTAAATCCTAGTTAATTGGATGAAAGTGCTTTTGGGCAGCGGAAGACAATTTTAAAACATTATATATATATATATACAGATGAAATTTTCTAAAGAGCCAGTATACCAAATAGGTACAACAAGAAATCAACATCCACTCCCTGTTCTCTATAGAGCCTGGGCCCACCTCTGCTGTTGGTTCCTTGTAAGGAAACCCGCACAAAGCATTCACCAGCTCTTGCAAAGGTGGTTCGTGAGTCAAGTTAATTGAAGTGATGAGGTTGCCAGCCTCATAAGCAGATGTACATGTACAAACAAATAATACATGTTAAAATGCACTTGAAGTAGAATGCTAGAACGGAAGGCGCAAAGTGATGACTCTGGAGCTACTCTCTTCTAATCTTAGAATTCATTTTCCGTCATATGGACTCCTTGACGAAACTGGAAGTCAGTGAAGTAGTCTTAATAAGCTCGTATGCTATAAGCGAAATTTTCATCCACACACTCATGTTGCTTCGTTGAAGAAAAATCCTACCAGGAGCAGTCTATCTTAGCATTTTCATGCCAAACCAACCATCATCAAGGCGTCTGGTATTTGTAGGGGTTTATCCCCCACCCTCTCTTCTCATGTAGAACATTACTACATGACAATATAAGATATTGCCTTTACATGGTATTTTCAAACTCAGTGACCATAAAAGGTCTTACCACTTTCCGTTGGTACTTGTCATGTTCACTAATTCACCACATCACAGATCTATCACTGATAATATGTTCCAAGATATTACTTTCCTGTATTTGATTATTACGACAAAGCCAAACTTCCAGAAGTGTTAAATCACCTTCCGTGTCTTAATCTTTAACAAGATTGATATCTTCTGACATCCCAGTGAAATCGGCCGTGTATTTGGGCACGTAAAGTTTGCAAACTAACACCTATCTCAAAATACCATCTGTTATCCATATTGGACAACTGAGACAACATGGTTAGTGGCAATTATCTGCAACTCGTGTCCCCGTATCAAAGATTGTTATCTACCTTCGCCGACAACGTCTGGGTTTTCGATCTCAGCTTATCTTTCACTCCTTCATCTAATGTTGACAATACGAATATCGCTGTAATTTAACAAACACGTCAAGCGGTCAGGTAAAACCGGGATAGGAAGTGACGAAGTAGGACAAGATATGATAAGATAACCGTGAATAATGAAAGCGCATACAATAAACAAGGAAAGAATTAGCACGTAGAAGGAATAGTCGAATAACACTGCTGGAGAGGAGTGAAGATCAGAAAAAGAGAACGAATTTATTTTATCACATTCCATTACTGAAGATGATCACCTTGAGGATGCCTACATCAAAGCACATACTCTTTCAGTGTCGGTGTCGGTTTCTGTAACAATTTGTGTTACACGACGAGTTTGCTAGTTTTATGAAGAACCTCATGTTAGTCGCTTATTACGACATGCTTGCGTTAGCAATAGTCTCATTATTTCTTTGTCTATTCAGAAACCCGGGGCATTACGCAAGTGGCAACAAAGAACATATGATTTTTTTTTTTATTAATACCATAAACAGAAGACCTTTTACAGTGAAATCTCTAACACTTCTCTCCTTTACGGCAGTAGCTGATACGTGACTACCATTAGATTTTTCCCCAGTGCAATTTGTTGAAAAAAGAGCTTCAAAGAAACAAAATATCGCGACATACCACGTTACCTCGCGTGGTTTACCAGCTTTGAACATCTGTTCGACCCAGTTTATTAGAACGTTATCTTTTATCTTCGACCTTGTTATCGTACAGTAGTCCTAATTAAAAAAAAAAACACATTTAGAGGGGAAAAAAAACAACAACAGGCAAATCATCAGTTAAGCTGTTTGATGCGTGCAGGAAGTTTTGCTCCAACTATGAAGCTGAAATCACTGCTCTGGAAACAGCCGTATACTATCTGAGGACTGTATTTTATACCTTTCCCTCAAAGGCATAAAACATCGTCATTTTTACTGATTCAGTGTCTGCCTTTCGAGCTTCTAGATAAATATGAACATTGAAGAACTGAATTAACCAGACTATTACTAGATGCTAATCAGCTTATCAATTCCTATGGCATCATAATAGTTATGCAGTGGATCCCTGGGCACTCAAATACACCAGGTAATGACAGAGCAGACAGTTTAGCAAAGAAGGGAACAAGACAAGAACAACCACACACAGCTACAAGTATCCAAACAGCCAAATAACTCATACTAACAACAAGGAAAGAAACTTGGCTGAACAGATGGGCCATGGGGCACGCCGGTAGAGAGGTTTACAGACATATGTCCGGTTCTGATTCTAATTTTTTTTTTTTTTTTTTAAAGTTTTGCCTCGTTTTGGCGAGGCGCGTCCCGTTCAACCTAGTCGGTTATATTAGGGCGCATGTCCAAATATAAAAGACCGTTAATGACATTCGCCATCTTACAAGGAGGGATCAGTGCACCATTTTTCAGCTCCGAACACAACATATACGAGTACAACTCAACAATCACTTGAACAGAATCCAACCTCAACACACTCTAGAGTGCCAGCTATGTACTTACCCATTTGAAACTGTTGACAACCACCTCTTTGAGTGCCCAGCACTCGATGATGTTACCAAAATGCTCCTTCCTCAGAGGCTAGATAAATAGAACACCCTGTATGGAGCAAAGCAACAACTTGAAAATACATGCAGATACCACTACATGGCATAGGGCTAACACGACGCTGGATCAATACATTAACAACAACCACAACAAGGAAAACAAACAAGTTTTAAGATTCACTTTTATTTTTATTACGAAATTTACAAAACAAATGTTCCGTACATTCTATAGCATAGAATAAATATGGATGACCAGTTATCAGTTATATCGTTCACAAATTAAGTTTTTACTTGTGAGCAATATAACGAATTAGTGATCAGTGATAACTCACCAATCACTGTTATTGTATTTAAATAACAAATAAATATGTAAAGGTAATTAACAGGTACTCGTTGGACATAAAGGATGACATCAGACAACAGAAAGGAAAATATAAGTGTAAGCTCACCGGGAATCGAACCTAGGACCAACCAAACTGCGCCATCGCCTTGCTGTGAAAGTAAATAAAGAAAGGAGGCTCAGCCAATTTTGCACCCCAAAAAAGTGCATCCTTGGCTGAGGTCATTCTCATGACACCCATACAGTTGTAGTATATACAACTCGTGGAATACCCAGACAATTTAAAGACGCAATCACTAATACAACTTTCCTATCACCAAGTATAGACCAAATAATGGCCGAAATAAATATTGTATTTAATAGAATATATGGAAAAATTTGTTTTAATGTAGGAAGATGAAGAGCACAGTAACACGTAGTGATGGGTGGGTGAATAAATACAAAAGGAAAAAACACAGCATGTACATGCATACAATCAGACATATACACACACAGCCGGCTCTAGTTATGTTTTCAATGTGGTCCAAGGTTTCGTGTACCTTCCCTACCCCGTGCTGTAATTACGTACATTTACGGGATTTAGTTTCATGATGTTGAGCTGGGTCATATTTTCTAGGATTCCTCAGCAAAAGAAAAATTGTCAAGAGCACTAAGATGGCTGTATATTGCTCCACCTGCGTTCCAGTCTTGACTTATGGATGCGAGTCATGGGCAATGATCACAACCCACAAAAGCCAGATCCAAACCACAGAAATGTGGTATCTGAGGAAGGTGACTGAAGTAACAAAAAGAGACATGGTCCGCAACCAGACGATAAGTCATGGCCTTAAAACCCAGCCCCAGCTGACCCGAGTAGAACAGTCCCTATTAGGATGGTTTGGATATGTCTGCAGAATGGAAGAAGATTGGCTACCACGACAAGTATGGGAAACTAAGAGCCAGGGATCCAGACATCCAGGACGACACAAAGTTCGCTGGGAGAACAACATTAGACAATCTCTAAATGACCAAGGACTAGATTGGAACCAGACAGGAGGCAGAAGCCGATATGATCGTATGGCGTTCTCGCCGGCAAACCTCTACACCCCAGAGTAGAAGAGAAACAACTAAGTAAGTAAGTAAGTGTTGGGTCACATTGTAATTTCCACAAACAAATGATGTTCATTGTAGCATTTAAAAAAATCATTCATGTTTTAAAAATTTAATTTCACTCAGTCTTTGTCTTTATTCACAAAGAATTACAGAAGTGGGCTTAATGCGTTGTTTTCGGACAAAATAATAAAAGACATTTAGGAAAACAATCAGATTCATGTAAGCATATAATTTATATACTCTAAAATTTTTATTTCATTTTTATTGTGCTTTTAAATTGTTAATGATGTTATTATTATTATTATTATAGAAGACAAAATTTCGTTGCCTCCCCTCAGACAGCACTCGCATCGCAAAAGAGATAGCCATGCAAATACACACTAATATTCATGATCATATTTCTCAGAAACACTACCAACATTTGACAAAAACCAACAACTATATTTTCTAACAAAAATGGTTTATCTCGCTTAGACCGGGGCGGAATCTTATCACATCTCGCAGACACAAATCAAATCTCGTAAGGGAAGAGAATGATCTGCCAGGGTGCACAATTTTAGATCCAACCTCGCCAGGCCAAAATATCCAAACGGGATTTCACAGGTCGTTTCGAGGTCTAGTAGATAAAACAAATTGGTTATTGATTCCTTCCGAATGCTTGACCTCTGTAACCGTCCTTGTCTGACGATAAGAAATGAGTTAATCTTACTCAGTTCTTACTGAATGTGAGAATGCATAACTGTGATGTCCAAGGTTGCCACTCAAGTTCTAGAGATAAACCCAGATTTTCTTCTCAAACACCCCCCCCCCCCCCCCCCCCCCAGAAATACCCAGATTATTTTATGCCTCAAATACACGGGATAGACGATGCTTACACAATCTTTTAGTGCAACCTTAGCACTAATAAGCTGTGTGCTACCAATTTTTATTTATTTCTTCATTTTTATTTTATTTTTGTTACAAAAAATTCACAATTATATAAAAATGATTTTATTTACACCCCAATATATGAACTCTTGAAAACGAGATATTTTAACAGTAACATACTTACAGTGTTACATTAACAAAATGTTTCCTCAAATCAAATATAAAATGTTAGTTGTTAACTTGGTTACTGTTGAAAATTGTCCCTTGTCAAGCGACTCGGCATCCATATCAGCACAATCACTATCTCCTTGTCTGTCAAGATCATATGCATAAGTATTGACAACACTGTGGAATCTTGATTGTGGAGTCCGAAATCTTTGCATAAGCTGTTCTGCCGAAACGTCCTTCACGCACATCTTCAACCACGCTTTTATTAGGATTAAACTATTCTTCAGTGCTGCCAAGGCATGCCTCCAAGAAAAACCTCCTGAAACCATGGCTTCACTTTTTGGTTAATTCGCGTATGCGGGACACTGTGTCTCATGCTGCTACAACTACCTAGCGTACCTTCATCATCGCTCATTTTATAATCTTATAATAACAACAACAAAAACAACAAAAAACAATATGCTGTTTATCTGCTTAAGTGTAAAGTTTAAAAAGAATACTTTAAAACACATCGCAAACATGACTGAGTATTGTAGATAACAGCCATTAACAGAATAACAGGAAATAGATACTTGATGTAAATGAGTAAAAAAACAACGCCACTGATGTGGTTAAAAACAAGAATTAAATTTAAGCGGAATAAAAAATATATAGCACATAATGTTTTACATTTAATTATAATATAAATATAATGTACAATGCTCAGTGTACAGAATATACATACATTGTAAATGTCAATTGTCAAATATACCCAGATTAATGCAGATTTGGAAAAACAATACCCAGATACCCAGACGGAAGCCAAAAAACCCAGATCTAGTAAAAAATACCCAGCTGTGGCAACACTGAGGTATCCTCTTCAAGTCATATAGTTTTATTCGTGGAGTACTAGACAAGTAATTTTAAAATAAAATGAGCATGCGAGGACCACGAGCGTCGAGCGGCAGACTCGATAGAAGCAGGGCTGTGGAGTCGGATTTTGGAATCGTGGAGTCGGTCGTGTTTTGTACAGTCGGAGTCGATTACAAATGTCTGGACTCCGACTGCGAAATTTATCCCATGACTAGTAAAAAAAACTGCAGACGGATTCTGACTCCTAAATTTTCCGGAGTCTGAGTCGCAAAATCTTTTGGTCGACTCCCACAGCCTGGTTAGACTGCTGGCTTCGCGAGGCAAAGTTACCGGATTAGAAACCTATCTGTAAATGGGCACCTGCCAATGCTCTTGAATTAGGGAAGGAAGAAGCCGGTCACCTGTATGTCATAGAGCTGAGACCTAATATAAGTGAAGTTTCTAACAGTTGACTCCCATACGGCAGTATCAGTTAGTGGATTACCTGTATCTTTTGTTGCAAGGACCAAACCACAACGAGATGTTAGTTACAGGTAGCATCTTTTTAGCCCATCCTCTCTCTCTCCCCGGGGCCAACAATGGGATCGGCCAACAGCAGCGGTGGTCCATGTTTAATGAGCAAAAGAACAACGCAGAATGGAGGGCAAGGAACATTATATATCAGCAATAGAAAGTCATAATCTCATCGTTTAAAAGAATGGTCATCATCGCCAACTTCTATGGTACTTGAAGAAGAATAACATATATACGCGAAAATACATACAGATGTACACGCATGCAACCATATATACTGTACAGTACTTTGCAAAAAAAATGGCAGTCATATTTTCGCAACGCAGCACACTCATAGAAGCAAATACTAATAAAAACTGTATGTCCAGAGGAAGATTGGTATCTCCCCTATCTATTAACAGTGGTTTCAGTACAATATAATGTTGCATTCTCCAGCAAGGCAAGCCTGGATGCGGCGAGGCATACTTCCCAAAAATGTTTGTAGGTAATTGTGAGTCAGACTGTCCCAGTATTTTTCAGCTACCTTCTTCAATTGTTCAACGTCTCTGAGTCTACTCTTTTTTAAATGATTCTTGAGTAGTGCCCAAACGTTTTCAATTGGGTTTAGATCGGGACTGTTGCTGGGCCACTTCAGAACTATCACATTCTTCTCTTGCAGCCATGCTTTGGTGGTATGAGCTGTATGATTTAGGTCATTGTCATGTTGAAATGTGCACCCATCGGTGTACATGACCTGCATAAATGGCAGAAGGTGTCCCTCTAGTATGTCGATGTACCTTTCTTTCGTGAGAATTCCTGTGAAAACACACAGTGGGGTGGCACCTCTTGCTGACACCCCTCCCCAAAGATGGAATTTCTAGGTATGTTTCGGTCGCTGGTACACAGGCGTTACAGAGCCTTTCGTCCAAATATCTATTTGAGCAGGATAAGACCAAACAGAACATTCATCTGGAAAAATCACATTGTCCCATGACAAATTTTGGTGTTCGTGGCACCAGTTCAAGCGCAACTGTTTGTGAGTCTCTGTGAGAAATGGTGACGTAATTACCCGCTTTTTTGTGTAATTCATCCTGTGTAGCTCCCGGTTGACAGTAGCATTAGATACCTCTGGGCTTCTCAACTTGATCATGCGCTGCCGTATGTTTTCTACACTCTTCATTGGCCCAGCCCGAACGATTTGGGCGAGACGCCGATGGTCCTTTGTGTCCAAAATTCTTGGCCTCCCACTACCTTCTTTTCGCTCAGTTCCATTACCTGCTTTTAATTTACTCACAACTCTGTAGACAGTCCGCTCAGGAATGTTCAAGGTTTTAGAAATGTTGGAACATGTTTGATTTCCTTCATTCCAAAGCTGTGAAATTAACATACACTTTGACTTTGTATCCATTTTCTGCCACTAGCATTAGAAATTGTCGTCTGCTCTATTATCAAGGGACGTTACTCTACGATAATTTTTTTTAACTTTTGGTAGTGTTTTCTCACTTCAGTGGAGTGCAAATTTGGGGCAGAACATGCATATTCAATTAGATTTCAGCTTATTTAGCTGAGCAATATGACTGCCATTTTTTTTTGCAAAGTACTGTATATATATATATTACTGGACAAAGGTTAAGGGCTGCCATTCAGTTTAGACAAGGTTTATATAATTGATTGGCAAACTGTAAAGACAAGTGAAAATGTCATTAAAACTGAGCTCAGAGAAATGTGTATACATTTCTGTGTGCACTAGTTTAATTTATTTTTAAATGTCCAAAAACTGGGTCACTTTAACCCGCACGTGAAAATTGCCATTGTTGCTGCAAAAAACACGGCCCAATAGTTCAAAAGGTGAAAAAGTGAGTTGAATTTGAATGCACGTGGAAAACGATCATCGGTAAAGAGTGTTCACGGTTGGTATGCAATAAATCAGTATGACAAGTGGTCGAAATGATCACTGCATTAGCCATGCCACCAAGGAGAAGTCTCAGCACTGTAGACCGTGGTCGAGCCATGGCATGGATTCAGGATGGTCAATCTGTTCGTCATTCAGAGACTTCTTGAGAGATTTCAAGCTACCGGACATTTGGAAAATCGACCCTGCTCAGGAAGAATTATATAAACCTTGTTTAAACTGAATGGCGGCCCTTAACTTTTGTCCAGTAGTATATATATAAGGGCTGGGATCTGTAACGATTAATTAATCGATTAATCGGTTATATAATAAAAAATTCGATTAATTGATCAAAACCAGTTATAATCGATTATCCAATTTTTAACAATGTTTATGTTTTTAGCTTAAATGCGTGAACATTAGCTATGTCAGAGGTTTGTGATTGTGGTGAAGTGGGATGTTATAGATATTTATAAGGGACTTAGTGTACTGACTGAGATCAGCTGTGAAGGTATATATATATCTAATAAGAGTAGTATATTATATATATAACCTTACTTGCTGCCACATATCTATATATCTCAGTCAGAATTATTCTGGAATAGTGTGATGCTACGTTATGTGTCTAGGGTATGTGTATGGTGAAGTGTAAGTCACAACAACAGACAGATAAACAATTTAATTTAATCCACTACTCTTAACAACACTGTGACACTCACATACATATAACACTCTATGAGAATAGCTTAAAGAAGTCACTCGTAACGGTTCAAATAACAATATGTATTCATTACTGGCATGAAGGAATATGTGTCCTGATTCAACTACAAGGGAACCAGGAATCACAATCAATTTAAATTACAAGTTATGTACAGAATGTATTTAATATGAATATTGTAGTGACATATATTAGTACAAATGTTCTATGTGTGTCAGTTGTGTAGTAGTAAAATGAGGTAATACTGGTTTTGTTTTGTTCAAGCTCTGTTGGTATTGGTCATCATGACTTCAATAGTTTGTCTTTAGGGACCATTATTGTAGATGTTCACAGTTCCTGATTTTAAGACAAGTAAATTCCCCTCTGAATAGTATTTTTATAAAGTTATTTCAAGATGAGGGGACATAATGTTGAGCTCAGCTGGCCAATTCGCTTATCTTTAGTGATGGCGGCAGGAAAGGACTCCTCTGCTCGAATTCTCCTCTGGGCTCAGGAGACACCTCACTGATAGCTAAAAAGACCAAGGAGTATGCTGTCCGACTCTGGATTCAGCAAATCTCTGATCAGATGCTGCTCACTACCATCAAGACCACTGTCCCACAATTTCATGGAAATAAACACAGATACGTTGATTAGCAATGAATTCTGGCACAAACTGGCACAAATTCCGTTCTGCCTATGTTCCAGGCTTTTATTTTAGCAAAAATGTGAGCTAGCTTCAACGTACTGTCGCTTTATCAAGCTTATTTGAATTAGTGGTCTCGAACTAACGCTCCCAAGTGTGTATATCAGCGAGACTGGCCAATGAGCCACGTTTCGACAAGTGTTTGAAAAAATGTTATCTTTTCCCGTCTCCCCCAACAACCAAGATAGTATTTATAGCCCGACCAATCGTGGTTAGGCTTTCATTTGTTGCGCTCCAATCAATTTGGAGTTTACATGGTAGGCTATTTATGTAACGTAAGGTTTTTTCAAACACGTTATAAAAAAAATTTTATGAGCAGAAATGATTTTATGCTGTCAGGCACCCCCAATATTTTATTTTGGGTATAATTTATTAATTCCTGGACTATTTGCGTAACGTTTTACATATTATTTGTCAGCAAACCCTAAGGAACCCAAAAATACTAATTTAAAGGAGCTACGTGGCTGCGTTCAAAATATGCAATTTCTTCTATCTCCTGTTTAGAAGATGTGCTGTCTGGGTACTGTTATGTGTTCAAACGTAAACCCATATAATGTTGTCTTTTCTAATAAGAGTCTGTTATGATTTATAAACCTAACTCTGGGAAAGGGTAGTGTATTTTATCACTGTCCGTCTGAAAAAAAAATTAGTGCATGTAGACTTACACGCGTGATGGTGGTAATTGTGTATCGCGCGAAGCGGGTTTAGTGTTCGGCTTTCTGCCTCTCCCTTCTCTTTTTATCCCTTTAGTCCATCTGTTCGTTCGTTTTGGTAACGCAGTATAATTAATGTTAGGGTTAATTTAGGTCATTACGCAGTACGTCTCAATGTTTTTCCAAGAATTACAGCACACGTTTCATTGAAGAAGGCGGGTAATAATACAGTAAGCTTTACTATCAACGTGAAAGCGTTACAATTTGCAGACGAAGCAGAAAACAAGGGGGATTTCGAGTACATTCTTTGTGACAGCACTGTCATTTTCCCATTGCTCTTCTCTTTATTAATTTTCAAGTTTGGTCAATAATAATACTAAGTTGGTTGGTTGTAACTTGTTAGTATTTTCATCATAGCTTCCAGACGATGTTGCCTCATAACAAATAAAATCCCCATTTATGATATCGCGGAAAAAACAAACAAAAACACAAATAGTAAATACGTGTTACTAAGAGAAAAGACAAGGAAAAACCTACGTTGCGGCCACAAGGCCTTCGTCAGGGACAGACAAGCAAAAGACAGAAGGGAAAGAAATTGAAAATTAAGTGGAGAACGTGAAACTATAGAAATAAGAGAAAAATACTCCCTGATGTGAGTCACATGTTGGAGCAAAAATGTCCACCACTGAACCGGAAACCGGAAGTGAATAGTAACTTATATATTCATATACTCATTTATGATATCAAGAAGTTACAGATTTTCATATCTTCATTCATCATCATTATTATTTATCTTTGTGCTTCTCATGGAGCAAAGTGGCATCACTACAGCTGGTCTCCTGCAGGTAGCCTGCGCCAAGCAGTCACATGCTCTTGTTGTGGTGGTTTATGTGGCAATTTGTATTGCATGATGATGGTGCCAGCCCACCCTCCACTAGTTGCCTTGTACGATATACTTGATAGTGCAGTAATCCTGTTCTTTCTTTGTCTCATCAGATACCCCCGGGAACAAGACAAGGTTATTTTCGTTCACCCCACCCATAAATAATGGGGGAAAAAGGACGCAAATGTTCCTGACGAGTTTCCATAAACGCCAGAAACTGTTATGAGATTGCCTCCCTTATCTTGAGCATGCGCAGCAAGAAAACGTCAGTTCTGGCTAATATGTCAGACGTTTTATACTTTCACTAATGCCTTGTTTATCCTCCGCTGACAAGGTAAACTTTCACACATATTTCTCACTGTCGGCAAAAGCTTAACTCTTTTTTTGTTGTCTAACCCCATGAGTCGTTAAGCGCGGAACGATACAGTATAAAATTTGTCATCGACTTAGCGACTGAGTTCCGTACCGACGACCCCGTCCATAAGTCAGTTAAGTCGTAAGTCGATAATCACTCTATATTAGGGGTCGGCAACACAGGAGCTTGTGGGATCTACTTTAGGAACACTGAACCATTTTTTCTCTAGGCTGCACGATATTCTTCCTGCAGTCTCATCAGCAGAGTTGTGGAAAATAAAAACAAAATATTTTACCGATTGTTGGCTCCATTTCGCAGAAAAGATCGCTTTCTACCTCATACAGGGCCGTATTAAGAACTCCGGAGGCTCTAGGCTATTAAGATATTTTGGGACCTGTCTCCAATCTTCTCAAAGGTTAAAAAACAAACAAACAAAAAAACCATAAGATTTCAGATACAGGCTTTTATTAATAAATAATAATATGAAAAAAAAGAAAAGTTTTCGTTCCAGCACCTAGATTTTGTTAATGGTAGTGGCGGCCCTTGTCACATGATTTTTGGGGCGATCCCTTGTCCTCTCCTGCAGTAGTCAGTTAAATTTGTTGTGCATACTGAATACGTGAAATTTCCATGGTTGTCATATTTCTTTCTCTGTGTGACAGGAAAATGGAGCAACCTTGATCGATCCACTTTATTCTCACCGGCACCTCTCTTTCTTTTGCAATCAACTCGATTCCACGTGTGTTTCCCTCGCTTCCTAATTAACATGTAAGTGAAGTACGTGTAAGCCAGGTCTCTTTCGCTATCTGTCTTATTTTCTAGTTTAGCCACGCCTACCTGTCTTTGTTTCAAGCACTATTGATACAGCTATTCATATCTCTAACTGTCTTCCTTTCAAAAGAGGCGGGCCAGGGGCGGCCACAGGCTGTCAGGTTACGACGTCTTTGAAGTTCCAGAGAGAGAGCCGAGATCTGAAACCTCTGATTAACACCTGGTAATAGAACGGACGAAGACCGTTTACGCGGAGAATAAATTTCTTGCTGAAGCGGCAATACGGTCCGCATAAGTGTCAAATTTAGCTTTGATTCAGGAATTGGCCGAAGAATTCGCTCGAGGTGCGATTTTTGCCAGACATTGGCGAGATTGAGCCAATTTAATATATATATATATAGGCATCTCTTAAAATTCAGGTATCAGTAGCGCCAGAGATTTTGAAGAAAGTACCTAGCTCGCATAGGAGAGCCATACTACCACATTGGACTTACTTATACGTGGAGATTAGTTCATTTTTTTCTATGCCTGCGGTAATATATAGATTAGAATTTTGAGCGATTTAATTGTTAAAGGGTTTCCATTATATTTCACTGGGCTTTTTGGTCTGTGTTAATTAAATAACGTATAGCAAAGTTAACCAGCTATAAACGTAAAATTAATTATTCGCGATTTCCCAAGTAAGAGATACTTTAAATTAATTAATAGACACTAGGTGGTGGATAATTTAGAGAACGCGATTTATTTTCTGTTTTAATCTGGTGTAAAATTTTAAGTGACTAGTGTTCATATCTATTGTTAAAAGCGATGAGATTAGCTAGACAACTGTAGTTTTTAAATTTAATTAAATAAGGGAGTGCTTAACGAGTCATACCTAAATGTGTGTTAGATTAGGATTGATAATATTGTTAAAGCGTTTATATTTTTCTTCATATTTAATCCAGGCTGATCAAAACCTTGCGATCCAGCGTTTTTTATTTTTTTTAATGATCTGATGTTCCTATCAGCATCCAAATAATTATTGTTATGAACATCTTCATGTTGTGACCCTGTGCGGTCCACCTTTTCTATGTATGACGAGAAGCCAAATCAAGAAAACAAACAATAATAGATAAATTTTAACTGGTACGGAACATTCCCAGAATAAAACTTGTTCATATCATAATATATTATCAGTCTGCTGAAGCAGAAAGTCAGTACTTTTCATCTGACCCTTGACAGGAGTTTTTTTAATCGGATTTATTCAAGAATACTCGCTGTTCATACTCAGCTCCGACCTCAACGAACAGCAGATTAGTATCATTTAACATTTTTTTCCCATCACGTCACCGAGTGTTATAGCCACCTGAGACTAGACCACACTGGAACAATATTTTACCATATTAATTCACAGGACAGTGTCACTTCAATAGAACAACTTATCCCAAACCAATACCTGCAGTAAGAAGAGGAATACCCAGGGAAAAATAATCAACGCACCAATTCAGTGACTCCCGAAAAAATAGCAGAGGCCTAAACGGAGAGTCTGGGGCTGAACTGGACAAATAATAGGACTCTTAATAGTCTTAAATACCTGTTTGATTAATTCCATGGAATGTATGCAGCAGCGGCAGAGAGGTAAGCAAATCTGAAAGTGAGCTCACTGTATGTGTGTAGTGAGTGAACGGAACGAAAGAATTTAATTTTATGTTACTACTAACCTACCAATCTTCTTTTATTTATCTCTCACTAATCTGAGTATTTCTTCTCGGGATAGGTTAAATTAAAGACTTAGTCTTACCCGTCCTGACTATTCCCTACTCCCATTGTTAATTAATTTGATCTTTTTTTGGGCTCTCTGTTGGGATTTTTCCTAGTTTCCTATACAAGAGGGAGGCCTATTAGATTATATTTTCAATTCTTGTCTGTAAACTATAATTCATTGATATAATGATAATGCTTGTCTTGATGTTGTGATATTTCTAGCGATAATAAAACATAATAAACCTTAAGGTATAGTGTTGGTCAAACCCATGTCTATATACGTATATATATATGTTATTCATAGTTTGTTTTCACGTCTGCTTGTAGTGTTATATGTCACAGAAGTTTGTGTACTTAGTGTTGTGTAACTTGTACGTTGTACAAGGAGAGTAAGGGCGTCTGAAAGTTAAATAGGGTCGTAAAAGATAGGCTGTATTAGAGCAATTGCTCAATCCAAGACTGCTTTTTTTCTCTCTACACTATCACCCTCCTCGTGAAACAGAAACTACTTCTTACACCTTCCTTTCACATAGCTGTCATCATCACCTCTACTAGAAAGGGACCATAATTACCTCAATACTATCTTCTCAAAATTACGACACTCTGCTGTCAAGCAGATATTAGCTATTTTCTAATCACCTTTCAATAATAATTCGTCTTGTCTATTTACCTGACCATCCCTGCTGAGAGAGTAGACAGGTGATGCAATATTGACCGACAGTCATGTTGGTAAAATTCTCGTGTACCAAACCTTGGTCGCGCCGGATTAGCACGACGTTTTCTCAGCCAGTTTATTTAGCGCTGATATGGCGATTGGCATTCCCTAATTACTGTCGTGAAGAGACACAGCACTCATGGTTACAGAGGGTCGGTGTTTGCACAAGGATGATGAGATAAATTTTCCGTCTGCGGACATATTACAGACATGCACCTGGAAGACGGAATGAGGTAATAGCATCCACGAATAGCAGTATTACGAAGATATTACTTGAGATAAAAGTAAGAAGTTATGTGACAGGGAATGCGTCATTTTAGGAACTTTCCTTTATAACAAATACAGACCATAGCTTAGTGGATAGAAGTTAGTTAAAATTTAATCATAAAGTTATAATAGGAACAGACCATAAGGAAAAGGCTAGCGTGGATTACCCTTTTTATCCAATCCTGAGACGAATAAAAAAGAGAAGCAACGCTGACCTAGATTATGAGCTGAAAATAAGCGTGTCAAGTCCCGGCTAAAAAGTCAGTTGCAGATTTTGAAGGATAAGAGACAGACGCATATTTCTTATGCTGCAGATTTTTGAGGATTTCAAACTTTTACTAAAGGAAGTCTTTCCCCAGTTTTAGTGGTGAATTGTGCATTTAATTCTCACAAGGAAAGGCAGTAAGTAGAGTGCTGTTAAAATACCTAAAACATTTTCATGTCACAAGGAAATAGCTTTTGCCTCCCGCAGCATACTGTAAAATGGCTGCAAGTCGTACTTTGAGTCAAAATATAGACTTTGGATTTGCTAAGTAGAACCACTAACGGTTTGGTAGAACATGAAGCTCTTCAGGAAATGAGAGAATGGTTTAATCCTCTGAGGAACTGCTAGTATGCAATTACCGCTAGCTAATTATTTTGAAGGAACAAGTAGCTAAGAGTTGAAATCAGGGTAATTCACTTGATATGAACTTCCCCATGTAACACATATTTATAATCACTGACGAGAATATTCGGAGGTTTCACGTCCATATTTGGGAGACGTGACCTTTTCTATAACACTCCTATGAGGAAATTGTTTGAATAGACGCCATCAAACCACGCATGATTGTAACTATTGGCCGGCATTCGAGATGTAAACATAACCACATTTCTGATTAAGGCCTGGTCTAATAGTAAACAACACATGCCAGGAACGAAAGGGGCAATATAACCTGACACTTTAGTCGGTTGAAAGCACTGTGAAAATTCATCTCGCGCCAAGAAAACAACCAGACCTTGCCAGAATTAAGAATAGCAGCAGATTTCATTTACCAGATCAGACCTTGTTTGAGCATCATGAGGACTTACAGTCAGGAAAACTATACCATTTTAACACGGAAAACCGAAATCTGAGGAAACTGTAGCACAAAGTCAAAGTGGGAACATATAGCTAAAATCCAGACCACGTGTAAGAGGCATCTTCAAGCTGCCTTAAACTATTTCTGTGAGCCAGCAGTCTGTGAGCCTAAAGATTGGCGTAAGTTGTACATTTTAAATTCTATATTTTGCATTATTAACATGTGAACTAATATGTATATATTGACATGTGAATATTTATATGTGAAAATTGCTAATGGATGTCCAAGTCATTTGAGGCTGGCAACCTCAGCATATAGAATAATGATTTCATGAACCACCACTGCCAGGGCTGGTGACTGCTTTATTGCGAGTTTCTTACACAGAACCACAAGCAGAGATAGTCCTAAGTTCCATATGGAGCAGGGAGTGAAAGATGACAGAAATGGTGTACATAATCTATATTATTAACATTTTAACCAGTGTAGATGTAAATGTAAACATATTCAATCTATATTGTTAACATTTTCAAACATTGAAGATGTAAAGGGAAACATATTCAATTTGTATTATTAACCTTTTCAACCAATGTAAAGGTAAATGCAATTCTATTCAACCTAAATGCAATGAATGTTTTTCCACTCAATGGGATTAATATTAATTCTCAGCGAGGGTAACAGTTCTGAGGTAGATGGAGTGGTTAAATAGGAAGAGGGGGACACATAAGTATGTGTCGGGAAACTCAATACTCAAGAGGGTATTTGTTCTCATCTTTTGTGAAATTAGTTGGTGGTACCAGTTGAGGGTACTATCTCTGGAACAATTGAGGGTATGAGTGGCATGAAGTCGACGCTAGACATCATCATCAGACGGGTCGTAGAGACGCGGGACCAGCTTGGTAGTTACTCCATGACTTCTTGGAACGTGCTACAACTTTCAAACTTGATCAGTGGCGAGTGTGATCCAGTCATCCATCTACAAAGAACCAAACATCAGCTGGAGCAGAACAGAAAAACTAATTGGCAGCTAGGTAGAAACATAAACGCTGCCAAGTGAACTATCCAATTTTTAACGCCATAACATCACACAGTGATGATAACTTTTTCTATAAGGAATTAGTCATTTTTTATAACTGTTAAAACATACTTGATTATTGAATGTGTTACTTGTATAAAGACAAATCTAAAGTTGATTCAATCATTTTGAATGTACTACGTCCGTATATATAAGACATTAAAAAAAAACACTTAAACAGAACTGTACAATAATAATAAGAGAAATTTCGCTGAATTAACGCAGCTGGAGGCTTGAACGAGTTAACGAATTATAAGAAAACCCTGTCCTTCACAAAAGTTAACGGCAGATACTAGAATTAACATTTGCTCAGCCTCATGCAGCATTGTTCTCGCTTTTCTGAATATCTTGTGAAAACTCCCTTGAGGTAGAAGCATCATTATCCTTCTACCTACAACTCTGCCAAGAGAAATCTTGTGCTAAGGTAGACACCTTTGAAGACCCACATTAGTTACTCTTGAGTTTTGGCCACTGTTGGACCACTACTACAGAGCTAAGGGGAGGAATCCCGTGACACACTGGGAATGCGGTGAAAGTACCTTCAAACCTGATGAACACTGCGCTTTAAAGTGCGTTTGCCAGAGAGAACGCCATACTATCATATCGGCTGTCTTTCTCTTGGTCTGGTTCCAATCTAGTCCTCAGTCCTTCAGGGGTTGTCTAATGTTGTCCTGTCCTCCCAGCGAATTGTGGGTCGTCCTGGAGGTCTGGATCCCGGGCTCTTAGTTTCCCTTATTTTTCATGGTTGTTGATCTTCTTCCATTCTGCATACATGGCCAAACCATATAGTCCTAAATGTAGGTAGGTTAGACATTATTTTTTCACTTTGATCACCTAAAGATCCACCAAACGCTGCCTCAGGATGTAACGGTAGTTCACGATCGATTGGCTGCCGACCTCTGCTCTATAATATATGAGCATTAAAGATGTGTTAACATTGAACATGCCTGATTGCTCACATACGTAGATCTGTTTTGTTATATTTTTAAAACGAATTACACTCTTTGTTTAAATTGCAATAATACAATGTACAAATTATAACATACAATTACTTTACCCACTGTGCCATACATTACTGTACTGTCATAAATAACGAATATATAAATAAATTAAGGCTTGGATTAATTAAAAAAATCTTAATCGATTAGTTGAATTTCTTTAATCGAAGATTAATAGATCAATTTGGAACAATTTGGTAAATTATAAAAAAAATCATAAGGATTATAATTTTTTTTTTTAAATCACTAAGGACTTTATTTATTTTGCTTGTTATCAAGCAACATTGTCCTGAAAATATAATGAAAATATTTCAAAAGTTACAACCACACAATTGATTATTATTGACCATACTTGCCAAATTCCATATCACAAACCTCTAACATGGCGAATGTTCTCGCATTTAAGATAAATACACAAATATGGCTAAACATGAAATAATCGATTACATTTTAAAAATATTATTTAATCGATTAAAAACTGTAACGGAGTAATCGATTAATTAATAGTTACAGTTCCATTATTTGAGAAGAGAGATATTTCTGTCAGCAATGGCTGGTTCTCAGTCTGACAATTATCACTTGCAATTCAACACGAATACAGTAGAGTGTCGGTTATCCGAACTAACTTGGATCAATGTTGATTCGATTAATCAAATAGTTCGGATAATCAAACATACACGAGAATACCCAGTTTATATGAAACAAAGTGCAATTAGGAATCCAATTACATTATTGTACGCAAGAGTGCCAGCTATGTACCTACCCAGAACTCCATGATGTTAGGAAAATGCTCCTTCTTCGGAGGCCAGATACGTGGAATACCTTATATGGAGCAAAATAACAGCTTACAAATAGCTTACAAGATCACAATCATAAATAAATTAATAACATTTATGACAAACAAATTTATTCATTTACTCATAACCCTCCGCTCCCAAGGAGCATAGGCTTTCAACAAACACATGCCAAGTCCTCCTGCCACGTGTCAAGTTCTTTCCACGTTCTCCTCATCATTTTCACCTGTTTCCAGCTCTCTTCTCCATGTGCTTCTTGGTCTATCTCTGCCACTCTTGCCCTGGGGGTTCCAGAACAAGGACTGCCTGTAATGCTACAACAAATAATATGATAGAAATAATATGATGGGCGTCGTAAGAATGAGTGGTCGCAAGTCGAATTCATCCTAAGTCGAGAGCAGTCTGCACTATTCTACCAAGACCCGATTCCTACGCCCATTTGGTTACAGTCTCATGTCTTGATGTCTGGGCTTCGTAATGGAAAAGTCGCTCAATAAATTTTTATTTCTTCGCGTCTATGCAACATGCATGGAGGCATATTTGCAGTCATCCTTATATGACCGCCAGCTATGCACAATGCTATAGTATAACGACGTGGAAGTGAACTTCTGTTTGTAAGGTTAATTACACCCTCACGGACTCTTGAAATCATCCAGACACTTCCAGGGATTCCCCCTGTGGTGAACATGTTGAGAACCCAGCAATGTACACTAAGTACACTAAGCTTGGAGGAGTCACTTGAGCCTCAGGCGTAACTCTGGCTTTTACCTGGTTGGCTGCATGCAGGATAAACTCACTATGGACCCATGATGGGCAGGGGAGCTGAGAATAGGCACTTTGTTCGTGACAATTCCTTGGGACAGCCCAGAATCAGAGCACCGTATTTTAGCTCTGCATATTTGTAGAGCCCTCTTAGATGGCAGGTAATACACAGAATACCACGCACTTCTTCCTCTTAGCTTGGGACCAGATACCATAAACAAAATAAGTCTTTTTTCAGTGCACCGTGTTTTTCATCGACAGTTCTCACTTGATTACAGTCTAAATCTCATTAAATTGTGTCCTATTACTTCAAAATGGGAAGAAAAGGTATGAAAGCAAGGCTAGAACAACTTTCTGCTGCTAGAACACGTCGGCAGTGTGTAATTTCCAGCAAAGGTGCGACCGAATCAGCGGTGAATGATAACCAAACTGATGTAGGCTCATCAACAGCTAATTTCTGCATACCAGTATCTGATATGCCTATAGTTCTAATCGCTGACCCAGCAGTGCCTTTCACTCCTGGTCCAAGTCGATCTCATATGAAAATGAACTTGAGCGCGAGCAAGAATGGTGCTCCTCATAACGCTGTCTGTGCCCAACCTAAACCGACGTACAGAACTATTGTGGGCATTTCTTTCTTCAACAATCTGCTCACCAACGTGTGCAAGCAGAGCACATTGCACACAAGAACTGACAACGCGAAGTCAAAGGGTTTCTCTCTCTTCCTGGAAGTTGTGTGCCACACATGTAAAAAAGTAATTTCTGGAACGTACACATCCGAGAGGGAACCAGAAGGCCGCGGCCCTCGGGGACATGCAGTCAACAGATCTGCTGTTCTTGGTGCCCTCATGTCTGGAATAGGCTCATCTGCGTTCAATCTCTTCTGTGAGAACCTGGACCTCCCTGGCCAGCACCAGAAAACGTTTCATAAATATGCAGATCAAATTTTTGATCATTTGATACCATGCACAACTCTACAGTATTTCAACGTGCCGTCAGCATCATCCGAGCTGAACATGCTAAGATTCAGCATCGTACCATCAATAAAAAAGAAGTTATTGACATCGCTGTCAGCTGTGATGCAACTTGGCTAAATAGAGGTCATAAGTCACTGATAGGTGTTGGCAGTGTTATCGACATCTTGACTAGCATGGTCATTGATACGCACGTTGTCTTCCTTCTGTCACACCTGCGAGACTACTGGACAGTGGCAACCGAAAAACCAGCCTGACAAAATTGAACAATGGAAAGCAGAGCATCTGAAGAACTGCTGCTGTAATTACGAAGGGTCAGCCGAAATGATGGAAGAAAAAGCCTGTGAGGTTCTCTGGCTTCGTTCAGTGGCAATTCATAAGCTACGCTACACTGTTTTGCTATCAGATGGCGATTCCAAGGCCTACAACAGCCTCTGCGACATGAAACCTTATGGTCCAGAAGTTGACATAACCAGCTGGATAGTACCAGAGTTGACATCACCAGAGAGGATAGTAGCGATTCGCTCCCGTGGTTAGGCGAGGGTGATGTTCGGAAGGTCCCGGTTCGATTCCCGGTAAGCCATCACTTCGGTTGTTTTTCTGTTGGCTAGTCTTCTACTTTTCTCTGAGTGCCTGATTACATACCTTTGTGTGTTGTATTTATTTATAGAAATAAAAAAGGCTTTTAGGCCAAGCATCTGGAACAAACTCTAAACCCTTGGACAGGTGCGACTAAGGAAACGTCTGGCCAACAGCCAGAAATACGAGGCTGACAAACTTATAAAAAGAAGAAAAAATAGGCAAGAGGCAAGACAAAGGCAAGAGGAGGAGCTACAGGAAGCTCAGGGAGGTGCAGCATTGGGTGTAGGACAGTTTTAAGGACATTTGCGGGCCCCCCCCCCCCCCCTTTTTCCCCTCCAGAATGGAGTATATTCTACAAGACAAGGTACTCAGTGAGTAAAATGCATTTTTCTCAAAATTAACTTTTTATTAACAAAAAATTACAAAACTAAAAACCTATCTGACAGATCATTATCAAATTTGGCATGCATGTAGTACACAAATATCTCTTTATTTTGTCAGGAGAGAATTTTGATATTTTGGTAATTTTTTAAATATATTTTTTTATATATTAAAAACAAAATTGTTTTTCATACAAATATAGTGTCTTTTTTCGAAAAAAAAAAATCATTAAAAATAGAATTTTAAACTTATCAAAATAAGCGTCGGACAAAATTGTTTAATATTCAGTCACAACATGTGTGTGCAATCTGATAAACTTTGGACAACAGGAAATATATGATATGGTCTCTTGAAAATTGGCAAAAAATCCAGTATGGCGGATGTTTGTTTTGGTTCCCATGGTAACCACATGTTTTTAAACAAAATAACCTGTAGAATTTGGTTCATGGACATACACTGTGTCCTTTGAGTACATACAAAAGTGTGAAAATGTTTTTAGAACAAAAGTTAGTTTTCACTGTAGTGCATGCCCTTAATATATGACGTCATCATGGTTTAATTTGGTGTGGTAGTTAAGGACTATCTTCACTGCACACGGACATCTCCATCAGTGCTCCGATCTCCAAGGGACGAGAATCCCAATGTGTGTATATAGGAATCACACATTCTATAAATATTTTTGTGGTGGGTAGCTTTCTAATTTTTAAATTTTGCCAGGGGCAGCGGCCGGATAGGCCTACTCTTTACGATTTCCAACTCCCGTGGGATTTTTAACGTGCGCAACTTGCACACGGAACCTCCTATTTTTTCGCGTTTATCCGAGAAGGCTAGGCATCCGATCTAACTACCCAGGAGACCAGGGTGGAGTATGACATCATTAGGACTACTGGTTCTAAAAAAAAATATTTCCATATTTTTCTCTCTTAAACAGATAGTTCTACTGGCCATTTTATTTTGTTTCTGGAATTAAAAAAAAAAAAGAAACATTAGTTAAATAGCAGTTTTTAAATATTTATAGAATGTGTGATTCCTATATACACACATTGCGATTCTCGCCGGTGCTACGGAGTTCGTGCACTATGCTGACATCCTCCTTGTGTGATCTAAGGGAGGAGATCGGAGCACTTATGGAGTTGTCCACGTGCAATGAATATAGTCCTTAAAACCAAAACCAAAATAAACCAAACTAAATAGCAGTTACTGTTCTTTTCTTATTTTTATTACTTGTTTCCCTTTGTATCTAATTACAAGTGAGCACATTAATATTTAAAAGCGGGGAGTGACTTTCATGTTACCCCGAATGTAAAACAAGATTATTCTTTGCACGTTGCACATAAAACTTATAATAATAATAGCTCTTCAGTCATAACTGACTATCGCAATGTGCCTCTGAGGTGACAGCCCTCAGCTGCTTATTTTCCTGGTGTTCCTTTCGACGTTTTCTCCTCTCTTCTGCTTCCCGTGAGAGCTTCTTTTCACCCAATCTGAGGTGGCACCGTAGAAAGTATCTCCACTTGGTGCGATCGGCAGCTTCATCCTCCCAGGTTGCTGGATTTATGTTCAGTGCCCTCATGTCTCACTTTCACACATCTTTGAACCTCAGCTGCGATCGCCCAACTGTTTTTTTTTTTGGTGTGTGCCATATAGCACATATAGCACTTATAGCACATATAGCACTTATAGCACTTCAAAAGTATTCTTCTCTGAAATGACAATGGACTTGTGTATATTATAAGATACTAGTGTAAAATCCCGTCTTAAGACGGGAATTAAATTCAAAAGCACCAATACCTAACGGCAATTTTACTTAATCAAAAGTATTTAAAAAAAAACCACTGCATCACCACAGTACACGAACTACGTAGCAGCAGTGAGGATCCCAATGTGTGTATACGGGATCACACATTCTATAAATATATATTTGTTCACACCGTCATTTGCGCATTCTTCTTTGGTAAATGCTACTATTTTCGGGAGAGTACATATAAGGGAAACAATACAATTAATGTCTAACTTTCAACCAAAGTTGCATCCCTTAGCATTACGCACTGACAGAAAAAGTTGGGATTTTATATATAGGATGTTCTAATAAGCATATATGTTTACTTGGGTAGTCCCCGGAGGGTCTCTGAAGAGACACCGACAGAATAGGACTACTGCACCCTCAGGCATGTCGTACAAGGCTACTAATAGAAGATTATACATGAGGCTGGCAACCTCATTATGTCAAAGACATTGGTACAGAAACCACAACTACGAGTGCGTGTGAATGCTTGGTGCAGGCTTCCAACAAGGGAACCAGCTAAAACGGTGGCTCCATGCTACATAAGAAGTGACAAAGGAAAATGGTAAAAAAGACGATGATTGGGACGAGATGGGAGAAGTTCCCAGATAGTTGAGAAGATTACAGCTTGTTTGATTACAACTTGTTTGATTACAGCTTGTTTGATTACGGCTTGTTTGATTACAGCTTGTTTGATTACAGCTTGTTTGTTGTCGTGAAAAATTCTAATCCACATATATAAATTAGAAAGTAAATGTAAAGCCTAACGAATTAATTCAATAAAAGGAAAGAAGAATGGTAAAAGAACAGTGCGGTCACAATAGCGTACGCCTGTATTATAGAACGTCATGCTAGCGAAACAAGAAAACCCCTTTTTATGCTCCGTCTGCATAAACTACACGCGTTTCTAAAAATAAAACTGGTACTGTATTTCTTATACGACCTTGATAGACACACTGCGTAATGACCTAGATTTAATATTACATTAATGACCTTATATGCACTACGTAAACGAAAAGACAGACGGGCTTAGAAGAGAGAGAGAGAGAGAGAGAGAGAGAGAGAGAGAGAGATGTACGGAGGAACGCATGCAATGCTACCACGTCGTCTCGCGATATAAAAATTAATGCCACCCCACGCGAAAGGCATGCAGGCTTGATTTTTTTCAAATAAACAGGGACAAAAAACACTACCAATACACGGTTAGGTTTTGAAAACATGTTTAATGCTTATTAGGAAACATGACACAATACTGTTTTATGTCGGAAATCCTGACTTTATACTGACAGAACAGTCGAAAAGGCAGAACAGGTGGCGGTTCTAAGACAATAAATAAATAAAAAATACACGACTATCCTTCTTCTTCTTTGATCCATAACCGCCAACCGTCAAAGCAGTCAGAGCCCATCACGCCTGGTGGCGTCTTGTAGGGCAGCAACAAATTGATTCCACTTTGCTCGGTCGGCGGCCATCCTTCGTACAGTGCCCCAACTGTGATTCATTCTTTGCATCTCAGCTTCCACAGTTCTCCGCCAAGTTGTTTTTGGTCGGCCTCTCTTTCGCTTTCCCTCGGGGGTCCATAGCATAGCTGTTCTTGCGATGGTATCAGGGTCCCTTCTGAGGACATGGCCAACCCAACTCCAGCGTCTGCCAGCTATGATGGTGTGCATGTCCTCCTGGTTACTCCGACTATCCTAGAAAATACATATTTGTAACGAAGCCACTTGGCCCCATTAAACTTATATATTTGGGTGCCTTAGGACTTGCTGACAAAGAATATGTTAGGTGTTACGCCAATAGTCTAGTAATTAACAAATTATAGCCAAAATACTATAATGGTGTTGTCTGACAACACATGATCATATTTGCTCATAATGGCATGTTTGGACACTGCTTTAGGGGAAATGAGGCCAACACGTTAAATCCGATTTGATTGGCTAGAATAATATGTAAGGCGAAACATGATTAGTCGATTGCAGATACTATTTTTGGTTGTTAATGGAAACGGTAGGAAGGGTAAATTTTTTCAAAGGCTTTTGTAAACATGGTCTCATTGGTTAGACCATTTGATATAGTCAATTAGAAGCGTCTGTTCAGGGCCACTTTTTGAAAATAAACTTTGTGTGAAGCAAGTGCGTTGAGAACCAGCTCATATTTTTCTAATAAAAGCCTGGGACAGAGGCAGATCGGAATTGTGCCATAACTCATCGCCAGTCAACGTACTTGTTTAATATTTCCCTGAATTGTGGTAAGCTAGTCATATTTGATATCTTTTAGATGAAAATTGAATGTGAATTGATAAATTATGTCTGTATGTGTGTGGTTCAGTAGCAAACATGAGGCAAGGCCTAGATATTGCTCCACCATGAAAAAAACTTGTCGGAGAGGAGTATAACTGCATAGGATTGCCAAATAGTACTATGACACGTATCTTATTGTATCTTCTTCTTCTTTGATCCTTAGCCGCCGACCGTCAAAGCAGTCAGTGGCCATCACGCCTTGTGGCGTCTTGTAGGGCAACAACAAATTGATTCCACTTTGCTCGGTCGGTGGCCATCCTTCGTACAGTGCCCCAACTCTGGTTCATTCCCTGCATCTCAGCCTCCACAGTCCTCCGCCAGGTTGTTTTTGGTCGGCCTCTCTTTCGTTTTCCTTCAGGGGTCCAAAGCATAGCTGTTCTTGTGATGGCATCGGGGTCTCTTCTGAGGACATGACCAACCCAGCTCCAGCGTCTGCCAGCTATGATGGTGTGCATGTCCTCTTGCTTGCTACGAGTAAGCAGATCTTGGTTAGTGATGGTATTCGGCCAAAAGATTCGGTGAATTTTTCTTAGGCATTTTGTGTGAAAGGAGGACAATTTCGACATTTCCTTCTCTGTAACTCTCCAGCATTCCGCACCATAGAGAAGCACAGAAAGCACACAGCTCTGATATAATCTTAATTTTGTGCTTGTGCTGTATTGGGAGGACTTCCAGATGTTGTTTAGGCTAAAGAAGGCTGTTCTTGCCGTATTCATTCTAATGTTGATGTCTTTGCCTGCCCCGCCGTCTGGTGTTACTATGCTTCCTAGGTATGTGAAGGTATCTGTCTGTACAAATTGCTGATTCCTTACTGATATGGGCTCAGGGTTGCTCACATTGAGCGTCATGACCTCAGACTTCTTTAAATTGATGTTCAAGCCCACCTGCTGGCTAAACTTGTTAAGTCTATCCGTTTTTTCCTGGATGTGTTGATGTGAATGTGCTAGTAGTGCAATGTCATCTGCATATTCCAGATCTTCCAATGTAGAAAATGTTGTCCATCTTATTCCTCTTGGACTGCCCTCTGTTGTCTGGCGCATCACCCAGTCTATGACTGTTAAAAATAGAGTGGTTGACAAGGGGCATCCCTGTCGTACTCCTGTCTTCACCTCAAAGGTTAGGCTGCTCTGCCCAACACTACACGTAAAGTTGGCATAGAGGCTTTTTTATAATTGACACTATGCAGCTTGGAATTCCATAAGCCCTGGGTTTTCCATAAACTGTCCCTATGTATGCTGTAGTATTAGAGCAGCACCTGGTCTGAGTTTTGCTGAATCCAGAGGCTGGTAGCATACTCCTTGTTCAAGATATCGACCAGTGTTGTTTTTCAAGATAACTGAGAAGCAAGCGAGCAGAGGAGTCAGTTTTCCTGCCGCCCACATAGAAGATAAGATTTCGTTGGCCAGAGCAGCTCAATCTTGTATAACCCCCTCTAAAATTGACTGTACATTAAATCAAGAGGGACAGTTATTTGTTTTCAAATAAAAAGAAACTGTGAACCTTTCCAATATTATTTCCACCAGTACAAACACATGAAGTCATGATGACAAACAACAACCTAGCTTTAAAAGCCAGTATTACCTCATAGTACTACATCACTACTTACACACATATTGTAATAATATTATATGTCAGGACAAAGATCCTATGTATAAATTGTGTACATACACCTTGTGATTACATTTGATTGTGATTCCTGATTCACTTTGTAGTTGAATCAAGATATCTATTATTGAAAGGAATTAATACATATTTTAAAAGTTAACACTTGACTTACTTAAGATAGTCTTCTAGAGTGTTTTATGTATGTGCGTGTCACAATGTTGTAAAGTATTGTGGATTTTAATTAAAGTGTTTATCTGTCTGTTGGTTGTTGTGAACATATACTTCATCACTATCATAACCCTAGACATTTAACGTAGTCGTCACAATATTCCAGAATAAGTCTGATTGAGGTCTAAATGTGGTAGCAAAGTAAGGTCATCTGTAACACACCACAATAATTAGATACAGATACCTTCACAGCTGATCTCAGTCAGTACACTAAGTCCCCTATACATATTTATAATATCCCACTTTACCACATATATTGGGGTCCTGTCCGGGATTTTGAATCTTCCCCTATTACATATATTGGGGGTAATTCACTTATGGGAATAATAAAAATTTAAAAGGTATTCTTGGGTGGAAAATAAATAAGGTTGAGCTCTCAGTGCTTGTGGTTGTCCTTAGATAATTAGTTATAGATTGAATTGTTTAGTTAGACATTGTATAAATTTGCCTGTTAGAAAATGGCGGACCTGGCAAAATTTCGATCTGCTGCTATGCAGGCGGCTAAAGAGTTAGGAATGGACGGGCAAGTTATGATTGCTTATGTCACTACTGAATGTGACAAATATATTGAACGTGAAGAAAGAAAATTTGAAGCAGAAAGAAAATTAGAATCGGAAAGATTAGAAAAAGAGGCTGAAAGAAAGTTAGAGGCTGAAAAAGAAATTAAGAGGTTGCAGATTGAGGCTGACAAAGAGGCTAGGGCATTGGAGGCAGAAGAAAGAAGGCAGGCTGCAGAGAGGGAAGCAGAAGATAAGAGATTACAGAGGGAAGCAGAAGATAAGAGATTACAAAGGGAGCACGAGTTACGACTAAGGGAGTTGGAATTTCAAGGTCATGCTCCTGAAAATGGTGCCAGTCCCTTTACCTCTGATGCCCCTGCTAGTCAAGGAGCCTCAACCTCAGCTATGAACTTTCATTTAGATCATTTTGTTGAGAAAGACGATGATATCGAGCGTTATCTAAATAGATATGAACTATTAGCTACCACGTATGGGTTAGAGAGAGAAAGGTGGAGCTTAAAGTTATCACAAGGGCTTCGTGGTACAGCTTATGATGTTTTTGCCAAAATGAGCAGAGATGATCAAGACAATTATGACATGCTAAAGCAGGCTCTTTTGTTAAGATATGAAAAGAATGGAGAATTTTATAGAAAAAAATTTAGGAATGCTAAACTACTGTCAGGTGAGACATATCACCAGTTCTCTGCACGGTTAGAGACATACTTGGAGAAATGGACTGCTCTGGGGAAAACCCAAGATCTTAAGGAAATGATCCTTATAGAACAATTAAGAGAGTCCATGGCTCCAGACCTGGGAAAGTTTCTCATGGAACAAGGTGCAGAGAGGCTGGGTGAGTTACTAAATATTGCTGAAAGATATCAGGCAGCTCAGGCAGAGGTAACAGGTAATAAAAAGAAACAGGTAGATAATTTTAAGGCACCACAGAACTTTAATAAATTTGATCATAGAGATCAGAACAAAGGTAAGCACCAGTTTGATAGGCCACGGTATGACAATAAAAATAAAACCCCACAATTCGATGAAAGGAAATTTGATGAAAGAAAATCTTTCAACCAAGGAAGGAAGTGGTGTACAAAGTGTAAGATGAACAATCATACCACTGAAAATTGTAGGAATAAAACTCCTCGTTTTGCTGCTATGAAATCTGGGAAGAAGGGAACAAAGGTCAAACCTGAAGAACTACAGGAACCGTACCACCCCCCAGTGTGTGAAGATGTAATCTGTAATGGTGTCACCATAAGGTGCTTATATGATACAGGTTTAGATTATGATTCAGTTGTGAGTTTTCACCTGGTGCAAGCAGATCAATACACCACAGAAACAGTGGAGATTCAAGCTGCAACCAAGGAAGTAGCGACCATGACACTCCCTATCGCTAAGATACATGTGAAAACGCGATATGTGGAGGGAATAATCAAAGCAGCAGTGATAAATGAACCAATCTACCCTCTGATATTGGGGTGTAGATATGTCTTCCTGGGGAATCCCAAGAGACCTGTGATATTGGCAACGGTGCTGACCAGATCACAGTCTAAAAAGGAGGAGGAAAATCCAATAAATACTCATCCAGATGAGATGAGGAAGGCACAGGCGGAGGACAAAACACTCAAGCCGTGTTTCAAGAAGTTGCCCAAATGTCATACACCTCCAGGCAAGGGAGAATTTTATATGAAGAACAAGTTGATTTATAGGAAGGCTGGATCTGAATCCAATGGTCACGGACAGCTGGTCCTTCCCACTTCATATAGGACTAAAGTGTTGGAACTAGGGCATGCGATTCCCTTCAGTGGTCATATGGGGATCAGCGCAACAGGACAGCGTATAGCTTGTCACTATTTCTGGCCAGGGATAACTGAAGATATCAAACGATATGTAAAATCCTGTCCAGAGTGCCAACGAGTAGCACCTAAGCATTGGACTGCACCCGCAACTCTAGGGGAAATGCCCATAGTGGGAACACCCTTTGAGAGAGTTGCCGTGGACATTGTGGGACCTCTCACTCGAACCAAGAGGGGGAACAGCTACATTCTGACTCTGGTGGACACCTGTTCTATGTGGGGAGAGGCGGTAGCCCTGTCATCCATTGACTCTAAACATGTGGCAGAGGCATTACTCACAATTTTCACAAGGTTAGGCTTTCCCAACCAAATCTTGACTGATAATGGCTCTCAGTTCAAGGGGAAACTAACAGAAGAAGTTTTCAGGATCTTTCAGGCCAAACACTTCCATTGTAGTCTGTACCATCCTCAAGGGAACGGCCAAGTGGAAAGATTTAATGGTACGTTGATGTCGATCCTGAGAAAGTTGGCACATGAAAAACCAGATACATGGGACCAGTACCTTCACGCCGCCCTCTTTGCTTATCGGGAGGTACCCCATAGTTCAACCGGTATGGCCCCGGCAACATTATTATTTGGAATGTCAATAAAAGGTCCACTCGAAGCTCTGTTAAGAACGTGGACTGATGAAAAGGCAGAGGAAAATATTACATCCTCATACCAATATGTGAATGAGCTGACCACTCGATTAAAAACTGGCTGGAAACTTGCCAATGAATATTTGAGACAAGCAAGGAAAAAACATGCTGCCTATTACAACAAGAAAGCTAAAGACAGAGATTTGGCTGTGGGAGAGAAGGTACTGCTTCTTCTACCCGGTAGTCAGAATAAGTTACAAATTGGATGGCAAGGTCCATCTACAGTTCTAGAGAAAGTGTCTAGAACAAATTATAAGATAGATAAGAAGGGGAAAGAAAAAATCTATCATGTGAATCTCCTGAAGAAATATTTGGAAAGAGAAAATCAGGAAGAGACACACTTGTTGACCTTGTCTATTGCAATGGAGATGAAAAAGGAACCACTTTCATCATTTGAATATCCATTACACCCCTGTGAGACAGCGGCACAGGTGAAAATCAGTACACATTTAACGAAAAATCAGAAGGAGAGAGTGCAACAGGTTCTAGATGATCATACAGAGGTGTTAACGGACCGACCGGGGCATACAAACTTATTGGAATATGATATGAAACTGATAGACCCCACACCTGTCTGTATGAAAGCCTTTTCGATTCCTTTTGCTAAGGAGAAAGCCTTGAAGGAAGAAATAGACTATTTGTTGAAGGAAGGAATAATTTCACACAGTGAATCTTCGTATAGTTCCAGTGTGGTGCTCTTAAGGAAACCCTCTGGAGAACATAGACTCTGTATAGATTACAGGAGACTGAATGCTATCACAGAAAGTCAGGTGGATCCATTGCCGGATACAAATCAGTTGTTTGCCAGGCTAAATAAATCTAAATATTTCTCAAAAGTGGATCTGAGCAAAGGATACTATCAGATTCCAGTAAAGCCTGAGGTTAGACCGTACCTAGCTTTTAGTACCTCATAGGGACACTATGAGTTTAACAGATTGCCATTTGGATTGAAGAATGCGACTAGTGTCTTCTCTAGAATGATGAGGAAATTGTTGGATCCTCTGAATAATCCATGCATCACAAACTTCATGGATGATATCCTTATAGCAACAGAAACATTTGAAGAACACATTGACTCTCTGAACATGCTGTTTACTCGACTTAGAGAAGCGAATTTAACAGCCCGACCAACCAAATGTTGCGTTGGATGTAAAGAATTAGAATTCCTGGGACACACAGTCCATCAGGGAAACATGACCCCTGACCCCAAGAATTTAGAGAAACTAAAGAAAGCCCCGAGGCCACAAACCAAGAAAGACGTGAGATCCTTTGTCTCATTATGTGGTTTCTACCAAAAGTATATCAAAAACTTTAATCCCATATGTGCACCGTTAACTGATTTGACACGCAAAGGAAATCCAGATCGAATTACATGGACAGCACAGTGTGAATTGGCATACCAGGAATTGAAGGAAAAGCTCACAAGCAAACCTATTTTGAAATTACCTGACTTAAGCCAAGAATTCATTGTGAGAACGGATGCAAGTAATATCGGTTTGGGCGCGACCCTGTTACAGAAGTCAGATGCACTGGATGGGGAATTAACCCCAGTTGCATATGCTAGCAGAAAGTTGAATAAAGCTGAACAAAATTATTCAACTAGCGAAAAAGAATGTCTTGCAGTAATATGGGCGATCAAGAAATTCAATATTTATCTGTATGGGAAGGCATTCAAGTTGCAAACGGATCACAAACCCTTGTCGTTTCTAGCGCAGGCTAGGCATGAAAATTCGAGGTTACTCAGATGGTCCTTACTTTTGCAGCCATTCCAGTTCAGCATAGAATATATTTCTGGAAAAACTAACCTGGGTGCGGATTTTCTAAGCCGCCATCCGTGTGATGAGAATCACCGTAAGCCCCAGGAATAATATTAAATTTCTCTATGTGTATATAGAATTATAGACTGACATGTGATGTCTGTTTTAAGTGGGGAGAATTTGTCGTGAAAAATTATAATCCACATATATAAATTAGAAAGTAAATGTAAAGCCTAACGAATTAATTCAATAAAAGGAAAGAAGAATGGTAAAAGAACAGTGTGGTCACAATAGCGTACGCCTGTATTATAGAACGTCATGCTAGCAAAACAAGAAAACCCCTTGTTATGCTCCGTCTGCATAAACTACACGCGTTTCTAAAAATAAAACTGGTACTGTATTTCTTATACGACCTTGATAGACACACTGCGTAATGGCCAATAGTCTAGTAATTAACAAATTATAGCCAAAATACTATAGTGGTGTTGTCTGACAACACAGGATCATATTTGCTCATAATGGCATGTTTGGACACTGCTTTAGGGGAAATGAGGCCAACACGTTAAATCCGATTTGATTGGCTAGAATAATATGTAAGGCGAAACATGATTAGTCGATTGCAGATACTATTTTTGGTTGTTAATGGAAACGGTAGGAAGGGTAAATTTTTTCAAAGGCTTTTGTAAACATGGTCTCATTGGTTAGACCATTTGATATAGTCAATTAGAAGCGTCTGTTCAGGGCCACTTTTTGAAAATAAACTTTGTGTGAAGCAAGTGCGTTGAGAACCAGCTCATATTTTTCTAATAAAAGCCTGGGACAGAGGCAGATCGGAATTGTGCCATAACTCATCGCCAGTCAACGTACTTGTTTAATATTTCCCTGAATTGTGGTAAGCTAGACATATTTGATATCTTTTAGATGAAAATTGAATGTGAATTGGTAAATTATGTCTGTATGTGTGTGGTTCAGTAGCAAACATGAGGCAAGGCCTAGATATTGCTCCACCATGAGAAAAACTTGTCGGAGAGGAGTATAACTGCATAGGATTGCCAAATAGTACTATGACACCTATCTTATTGTATAGAAGGAATTAATGCTGGAATTGCAGAGGCGTTGTAACCATTAGGGAGAGGAATACTGGTGTATATTGTTACATGAGAAGCTAACAGTTGGCCTACAGCGCTGAACTCTGTATTTGTGATGTATTGTGCTTCAGTGTGGAAATAGATTATAAATTAGTTCTGAAGTAGGAGGTACAACCTTCTTATTTCAGGGACCGTGGTACTGAAGTATTAGAGCAGCACCTAGTCTGAGTTTTGCTGAATCCAGTGGTACTCCTTGTTCAAGATATTGGGCTTGAACATCAATTTAAAGAAGTCTGAGAGCATATCAGTAAGGAATCAGCAACTGGTACAGACAGATACCTTCACATACCTAGGAAGCATAGTAACACCAGACGGTGGGGCAGGCAAAGTCTGAGTTTTCTTTAGCCTAAATAACATCTGGAAGTCCTCCCAATACAGCTGAATCCAAGGCTGGTAGCATACTCCTGTTCAAGATATCGACCAGTGTTGTTTTTTTTTCAAAGATAACTGATAGACTCAATGTGAGCAACCCCTGAGCCCATATCAGTAAGGAATCAGCAACTGGTACAGACAGATACCTTCACATACCTAGGAAGCATAGTAAACACCAGACGGTGGGGCAGGCTGGTAGCATACTCCTTGTTCAAGATATCGACCAGTGTTGTTTTTCAAGATAAACCAAGATCTGAGAAGCATAGCGAGCAGAGGAGTCAGTTTTTTGGACCTGCCGCCAAAAACACTTGGCGGAGGACTGTGGAGGCTGAGATGCAAAGAATGAACCAGAGTTGGGGCACTGTACGAAGGATGGCCACCGACCGTGCAAAGTGGAATCAATTTGTTGTTGCCCTACAAGACGCCACTAGGCGTGATGGCCACTGACTGCTTTGACGGCCGGTGGCTAAGGATCGAAGAAGAAGAAGAAGAAGAGAAGCAAGCGAGCAGAGGAGTCAGTTTTCCTGCCGCCCACACAGAAGATAAGATTTCGTTGGCCAGAGCAGCTCAATCTTGTATAACCCCCTCTAAAATTGACTGTACATTAAATCAAGAGGGACAGTTATTTGTTTTCAAATAAAAAGAAACTGTGAACCTTTCCAATATTATTTCCACCAGTACAAACACATGAAGTCATGATGACAAACAACAACCTAGCTTTAAAAGCCAGTATTACCTCATAGTACTACATCACTACTTACACACATATTGTAATAATATTATATGTCAGGACAAAGATCCTATGTATAAATTGTGTACATACACCTTGTGATTACATTTGATTGTGATTCCTGATTCACTTTGTAGTTGAATCAAGATATCTATTATTGAAAGGAATTAATACATATTTTAAAAGTTAACACTTGACTTACTTAAGATAGTCTTCTAGAGAGTTTTATGTATGTGCGTGTCACAGTGTTGTAAAGTATTGTGGATTTTAATTAAAGTGTTTATCTGTCTGTTGGTTGTTGTGAACATATACTTCATCACTATCATAACCCTAGACATTTAACGTAGTCATCACAATATTCCAGAATAAGTCTGATTGAGGTCTAAATGTGGTAGCAAAGTAAGGTCATCTGTAACACACCACAATAATTAGATACAGATACCTTCACAGCTGATCTCAGTCAGTACACTAAGTCCCCTATAAATATTTATAATATCCCACTTTACCACATTTGTTTACAGCTTGTTTGATTACAGCTTGTTTGATTACGGCTTGTTTGAAGCTGTTTATCAAATATCAACCGCGTGACAAACATGGAATGCATTTTGTTGCTTGTGCCTTCTTCTTTGATCCTTAGCCGCCGGCTATCAAACCAGTTAGCGGCCATCACTCCTGGTGGCGTCTTGTAAGGCAGCAACAAACTGTTTCAATTTTGCTCCGTCGGTGGCCATCCTTCGTACAGTGCCCCAGCTCTGGTTCATTCTTTGCATCTCGGCCTCCACAGTTCACCGCCAAATTGTATTTGGTCGGCCTCTCTTTCGATCCCCTTCAAGGGTCCATAGTTAGATCCTCCTGCATGCAGACAACCAGGTAAGCACCTTTAAACTCTGAGACCAAAAGTGTTAAACCCCAGAAAGTGAAGTCACTGATACAATCTGTGTTGTGGCTGGAAAAGTTGAGGGGGGTTTGGATTAAGCAAAGACTGTTCTTCGGAATCTTTTTTTTTTTTTTAAAATCTTCTTCAATACTGGTTCTCTCTGCAGTGTCATAAAGTATCTTCTGAGGTCAGATGTCATAGGAGAGAACGAAATATGTCCAGACAAGAAATGTAGCCAGCAATGTCTGCTGGCATTCCTCCGTCTTCTCCAGTTTTCGTCAAGTTCTTTGGCTGGAAATTGCGGAAAAGAGTCGGATCTTCGGGCACCGAGTTCGTGGCGACGTGGAAATGTATTAAAAAGTAATAAAAACTTTACAATTCTAAAGGAAGAAGAAAATTGCAACATAAAAATTCACAGTAAATAACTATTTCAATCAATCAATACTCTTTAGCTCCCAGAGGAGCATAGGCCTTCAACAAACACATGCCAAGTCTTCCGGTCCCGTGCCACCCGCTCAAGTTCTTTCCATGTTTTCCTATTTTCTCTTATTTCCTGATTTCTTGGATATCCCACATTGTACTGTTGTCTATAGCTATATACTGTTGTAAATTTCTTGAGTTTTATTCTGTATTTGACTTGTCCATAGTTTTTGTGGTCAACAGTTTTTTTTACGGGATGGGGTAACCAGCAGTGGCGTATCCTGGTAATGCAAGCTAGGCGTGCTGCTACTTAAAATGAATATGTACGCCTACTATTTAACTTCTTCCCCTCTTAATTTAAAAACCAACTATATTCAATTACGCAACGATAGTTATTAGGGGTATATGTCAACTATCTCCGAAATACTAATTAACTTACAACTTGAAACTCACTGTCACTGTAATAATCTGCATTCCCGGCAACTAACAAAAATTAATCACAAAAAACACTGGACGGACACAACCGATTTTTACAACTCGAGAGCTGCAGGACCACCGCACGCATGTTCGCATTGTATTTACGTATCTGGCCATGACCCCGATCCAATCAAACCAGTGTTCAGACGTGAATCCGAAAGGTGCCGCACGCATTGTGACGGAATTACCCGAGAAACTTCGGGCGATTGCTACTAACCAATTAAAAACTGCACTATAAAAAGCGTCTGGGGAAACTGAAACAAGATTATACTCGTAGATTCTATGCGGGAAAATCCGTTATCCTGGTGCGTGCGGTCCGAAAGCAGAACATTAGAAGAGAAATATTTTATAGAATAATAAATTAAATTTTTATTTTCCTTCGGGCATAGGTGTGCGCAGCACGCACAGCACACATAGAGAATACGCCACTGGTAACCAGCCCCATGCCCAACCCTCCTTAGACGCTTTTTACGACATGCATGGTAGGGTACAGTGTTATTATTCTTGGCTCCCCTTTCGGACACCGGTAAGACACGGGTGAAATAACTATTTGCTTATGTGAAACTTTTGTTTTTCTGTTGTCTACTTTTTTTACTTTTTATTTTCTTACAAGTGCCTGCAACATATTAATTTATGTGTGTTATATATTTATTTATATTAAAATGATCTTTATCCTACATCAGCGCAATCATTCTTCGTCTTTCTAGTTCGCTATCAAAGAACCCCTAATTTTCTATCTTATAAAGCTAGTTCGTCTCAGGCTTCTCTCGTCACCATACCGTTTCTCTCTTAACTAGGTTGGAGAAGAACATGCTGCCACTCTGCTCCGTTCATGGAGGCGATAGTCCTGGAGGACATGTCCTACTGTCCTCACCACATGAGGTGCCTATCTGTCTGTCCGATTTTCAGTTATTTGAGAAGAGAGGTATTTCTGTCAGCAATGGCTGGTTCTCAGTCTGACAAATTATCACTTGTAATTCAACACGAAAACAGGAGAGTGTCGATTATCCGAACTAACTTGAATGAATGTTGGTTCGATTAATTAAATAGTTCGGATAATCAAACATACACGAGAATACCTAGTTTATACGAAACAAAGTGCAATTAGGAATCCAATTACATTATTGTACGCAAGAGTGCCAGCTATGTACCTACCCAGCACTCCATGATGTTAAGAAAATGCTCCTTCTTCGGAGGCCAGATACGTGGAACACCTTATATGGAGCAAACGAACAGCTTACAAACACATGCAAATACCACTACATG
The DNA here is from genome assembly GCA_024509875.1 of Oreohelix idahoensis. Lineage (NCBI taxonomy): Eukaryota > Metazoa > Mollusca > Gastropoda > Stylommatophora > Oreohelicidae > Oreohelix > Oreohelix idahoensis. The sequence goes on along the minus strand of JAMPIV010017165.1, from coordinate 36,054 downwards.
GCATTGGGCCGAAGGGCAAGATCTAAACCCCACATGATCAACAACAACGCACAACAGAAATGGAATCAGTGGAATCTGACAAAACTGCTAGATGATCTAGATTTTGCAGATGACTTGGCTCTTCTGTCCCATAAACATAATCAGATGCAAGACAAAATGAAAATACTCGATGAGAGGTTACACGAAATACTTTAATCCAACAAGCAAGGCTAATATTAACTCGACAAATCAAAGCCGTTTCTACACAACCTACTTAAGAAAAATTTCCGGAACCATTAACAACCTAGAACTACTTACTCGAAGCAATCAAAAAGATACGCAGATCATCAACCGGGCAGACTGGAACTGGGTTGGCCATGTCTTCAGAAGAGACCTCGACATCATCACCAGAATTGCTATGCTATGGACCCCAGAGGGAAGGCGAAATAGAGGTCGAATAAAACATTTTGGCAGAGAACTGTTGAGGCCGAGATGCAAAGCATAACCAGGAGCTAGAGCACCTCTCGAAGGATGGCCACCGACGGGGTAAAGTGGAGACATTTTGTTGCTGCCATACAAGAAACCACATGCGACCTTTTCAGTGTGCCGCTTGTCACGGAATTGCCTCCCCTGCTTTGCAGTAGTGGTCCAACAGTGCCCAAAACTCAAGAGTATATAATATGGGTCTTCAAAGGTGTCATGGTAGAGTTGTAGAAAGAAGGATAATGATGCTTCTATCTCAAAGGAATTTCCATAATATATTTTCAGAAGTCAAGAACAATGCTGCGTTGGGCAGAGCAATTGTTAACTTATATCTGATCCGCCGCCTTTTATGAAGAAATTAGCAATTATTAATTTCAGCTCGTTCAATTCCCCCACCTTGATTTACTCAGTGGCATTCTTATTATTCTGGTATTGCTGTTTAAAGTGTAATTAATAAATTGACTGAGACAAACATCCAGTGCATCAAAAATGATTAAATCGACGTTAAATTTGTATATTTACAAATAACAGATTTATTAATCATTTAGGTGCTAACAAGGTTTAAAAAAATGAATAATTATTTATCAGAAAATTATCATCACTGTGTGATGTACTGGTAGTGTGTAGAGGAGGTCACTTGGCAGCTTTTATGTGTTACTTAGAAGTCAGTGACGGTTCTGCTCCTTCTGATGTTTTGGTTCTTGGTAGAATGTATTGCTGATCAAGCTCGTCGCTGGTCAAGGTTGCAGGGCGCAGCACGTTCAAGAAGTGTCAAGGAGTGTCTACGAAGTTGGTCCCGAGTCTTAAAGCACTGTCTGATGATGGTATCTAGCTTTGACTTTAGGCCACTTGTACCCTTCTTGTTCCATGAGATAGTACCCTCAACTGGTACAACCAACTGGTATGGTAAAAGAAGAGAAACGAATACCCTATGAGTATTGAGTTTCCCGACACATTCTTATGTGTCCCCATCTTCCTATTCCACATCCCATCTACCTCAGACTTTTACCCTCGATGATAATTAAGCTTAATTCCTTGAGAGAAAACTTTCTTTACATTTGAGTTGAATAGCTTTTATATTTACTTTACACTTAAATGAAAAGGTTAATAATATAGAAATAATATGTTTACATTTACATCTACACAGGTTGAAAAATCTTCGCAATATAGATTGAATATGTTCTCAGTTACATCTACACTGGTAACAAATGGTCACAATATAGGTAGAACATACTTTCATTTACATCTACACTGGTTGAAAAGCTTGAAAACGTTCAGTAATTTTAAAGTGAATATGTTTGCATAGACATTTACACTGGTTTGTAAATGTAGATATTATAATTAGGATGTACATCATTTCTTTCATCTTTCCCTCCCTGCCCCATATGGAACTTGGGACTACTTATGCTTTTAGTTCTCTTTAAGAAACTAGCGATAAGGCAGTCACCAGCCCTGGTAGTGGTGGTTCCCGAAATCATCATTCTATATGCTGAGGTTGCCAGCCTCAAATGAACCATGTTGTATTTTCCCTGTTTCGGCTGCTCCAGTGAATAGTCGGTTAAATCATAGGATAAAGTGGATATGCATAGTGATAGAGCTCATTCATATGAGTAAAATAAGCCTAAGATGAAAGAAATCGGTGCAGAAATAAGGATTCCAGAACTATTTTAGATTTACTATCTAAGCACACCTTGCCTTGCCTACACGATTTTGGATGCATGAAACGTACTTTGGGCTAGTTGTTATCTCGTACATCGGCAAGTCCACTATATAAGGGGAGAGAACGAATGACACAGACACACTCGCTGCCTAATTCAAACTACAGACACAGAGCACAGCATTTATATCACCTCCGTTGCCATCTGCAGAAGTGTGAGCAGACTGTGTAACTATTGAAAGCCTGTCTGTGATGAGGGTAAGCGAGATGTTAATTAAAAATATATATATATATATATATATATATATATATATATATTATATATATATATATATATATATATATATATATATATATATATATATATATATATATATATATATATATATATATAATCAATGTGGGTTTAAGGTAATATTGGTATGTGAAGAATCATTGTGTTATTTCTGGAGGAAAACCCGACGTGTGTTGGTTTAGTTTAATTGTATTAAATCACTAGAACGAATTGATTGAGCTAGTTGTTTGTGGAAAGCATTTTAAAGATATTATGCTTGCTTGAAAGGACTATCCAAACTGGAGGAAGGAATGACTTTAACAGATTGATTTTCTGTATTATTTGATATATGACACAATGATTACCATAAGGCCTATATGATTTTATAGAAACAAATCATGGACAAAACTGTAACAAATGAATTACTGAACTATTGTGCTAGAACTGGAACGAATTGTGTTATTCATGACTTACTATGTCTCTTGTGATTAACCACAGCTTGTCTGAACTGTCTCGTTGTACCTCCTGACTGGCTAAGGAGACAATGAGCGATACTACGTAGGTTGTATATTATGTTTCAGGTTATATCCTGCCCTGAGTGTCATACAAAACGTATAGTGACCAAGACAGCAAATAGATGTTCAAATTTGTCAGAGCTTTTGCCAGTATTAACTGTGTCATCTTGACGAGTGGAGGACCCGCAGTGGTGGGGTTTTATCCAATCATACCGCTGTACGAGGCCTAGAAAGGACTTTGTTTCAGACAAGTTCAGTGTTGGGCTACTTCAACTTTCAAATACCATATATAAATATAAACCCACCTACGAATAAACTATGTGATGATAAAAACACTGTGGTGTATATAGAAGACATTTGACCGTCATATAAGTCATAAAGTAACATTTATATTCATCTATACAAAAAAGAAAGCACAAAAATAGAGACAGATTCCATCAGGAAGCAAGAAAACAGTGAATATGAACGATATTAGTTTAAGACATTAACTGTAAATGTGTTATGTATATATGAAAGTGACCCATACTTTATTTTGCAATCACTTGAATTTTATTTGAAAATTAACAAAGATCAAAGAAGAAAAGATCTTGTATATAAATAAATTCTAACTTGTACCCAGAGTCTTCAGTGAATTATTTAAATTTGGTTTAAAGTTCTTGTTGTGTAACTAATTACCCCTAGCAGAGTCATTGTCTGAGGTTAATCTGGAGAGGAGCCCATAGGAATCTAGATAGTACATTACCATCTCATCTGGGAACTTATACAGCTTGACTATACCTTTGATGTCGATACACCATTACTCTTTTCAGAGAATGGGGTATTTCTTGTAAAACCAGTCTCTTATCTGGCACTATCCTGGTATCATCTATTTGTCCAGGATAATATCACCATCATTATATCTGTCCTCTCGCTACACTGGACAAGAGAGTGACCCAAAAATTATGTGACACCGCTAAGGATCAAAGAAGAAGACAACAAAATTAAAACCGACGGCTTCTGCAGCCGTTACTAATACGAGTTTCGTCTTCTCTGTCTTTTAGTACCTTTGAAGTATATCATCATCACAAATATCCTCATCATCATCATTATCATCGCATCATCATTATCATCGCATCATCATTATCATCGCATCATCATTATCATCATAATTACCTTCAGATCCCTAAATAATACATGGGGTCAACAAATTTATTCACTTGTCTTCCTGTCCTGTGCCATCTGCTCTTGACCTTTTCCATGTCTTCCACATCTCATACGAAAATTCCAGGTGCCAAATCTGGAGATTTTTATCAGTATCCCAGACTCCTTTCGGCTTTCTTTGTTGTGTGCCATAAGCATCGTGTATAAAAAACCCTCTTCTTGGATGGCCGAGTGGAATTTAACTTATTTACTTTTTTTATTTTGTCAATATTTATGCTGAGGTTTTTTTTTTTTGCTTAAAGTTCCTACCGGATGATGTCACCGGCTCTATATCCAACCTTCATCAATCGCCCTTTATGACATGCTTCGTAGATGACAGTGTTACTCTCCTACATCATATGTCATCAACTAATTCTCACCACACCATCCTTTAATAGGAAATGAGGCCACTTCATCATGTAAAACAAATTTCCTCAGAAACAACTGCTGATAGAGCACAAGGATGCTTTTTTGCAAGAAGGACAGATGCACTGATAGTTCTATGCTCCATAGGGGGCAGACAAGGGAAACGTTGAACAAATTAATTATAATCCTTCTACGCCCCTTCTCTCATAATGGAACGACCAAACGCTAGAGAATATTGCCAGCTATTTTTACTTGCTTATTGATAAAACTAATCTAAGACATGGCTTCTACATTCCCACGTGAGAATTTCGTGGAGAAGCCAGGAGCCAGTAAGTGCACAATGTCAGAATGTTTCTATATTTTTTGTTGTTATGTCACTATTCGGCAACATAGGAATAGACACGTACCTATTCGACCCAATACAGAACCAAACAGTTGGCTGATAATGAGAAAAGACTTTGACAGCTTTTACTGAGAACACTTTTATCTAATTTCCTTATGTTTTCTTCGGGTTATTTTTCTGTCAAAATGATTCTCTTGTATGTGTTTATTTTTCTCCTAAACCTTCTTATTGGTGCCTAGGAAGCTGTCATTAATCATCATCATCAAAACGGCGTGGTTTGGCAATGTAGCAGTTCTTCTTTCAGTACGCCTATCAAGCCTGCTGCTGTAGATGATCACGTCTCTTCTGCCCACAATGCCGTGTTTCAATTCTGTTGTTGATTTCTTTCCACGCCACGATGTCCAACTGCCAAGTATCTTCTCTATTTATCATCCTCAATATCTTTTTCATTCAATCTTTCATGTTGTCACAATATATTTCAGCATGTTTTCCTCATATCATGTCCTTATATCATGTTCCTCATATCATGTCCTTATATCATGTCTTCATGTCACGTTCCTTATATTATGTCCGCATATTATGTCCTCAAATCATATCCTCATATCATGTCCTTATATCATGTTCCGTATATCATGTCTTCATGTCACGTTCCTTATATCATGTCTGCATATTATGTCCTCAAATCATATCCTCATACTATGTCCGTATATTATATCCTTATATTATGTCCTCAAATAATGTTCCTCATATCATGTCCTTATATCATGTCTTCATGTCACGTTCCTTATATTATGTCCGCATATTATGTCCTCAAATCATATTCTCATACTATGTCCGTATATTATATCCTTATATTATGTCCTCAAATCATGTTCCTCATATCATGTCTTCATATCTTGTCCTCATATTAGGTCCTCAATATCATGTTCTTATATCATGTTCCTCCTAAGAAAAAATCTTCGAATTTTTGGCCGAATACCATCTCCAGCCAGGAACCACTTACACGGGGCAGTCAAAAAGGCATGCACACCATCATTGCAGGCAGATGCTGGAACTGGGTTGGCCATGTCCCCAGAAGAGGCCCTGTTACCATCACTAGAACTGGTATGCTATGGAACCCAGAAGGACGGTGAAAGAGAAGCAGACCAAAGACAACCTGGCGGAGAACAGTGGAGGCTGAGATGCAAAGCATGAACCAGAGTTGGGGCACGGCACGAAGGATGGCCACCGACCGAGCAAAATGCGGATAGTTTGTTGATGCCCTACACTAAGCGCGATGGCCACTGACTGCTTTGTCAGTCAGGGGCTAAGAATCCAAGAAGAAGAAGATGTCCCCCCCCCCACATCCCCCCCAAAAAGTGCATAGCTTCCTTTTAATGCAAGTAATAAGCTTTCGCGGCGTATTGATTTCTTTCAGAACAACCTCATTACTCTGTTTAGTTATTGACACAGCGTATTTTATATTAAACACACATATGTCTTAGTCCTCGAAATACTAAACAAGAGAGCGGGGGATGAAGTGGAACACATTCAAGTAATAACCAACACAAGTCATATTCCCAACTCTGTCCAATGTATTCAAAAACTGTGGCCACAAAATTACAACAATATATATATAGACAGCGAAGTGTATCACATTCATGAAAATCCCAGATCACAAAATGCATTAGGTTCACACAAATAAATATATTCTCGCACTCGACAATTCAAGTCCACCATCACCAACAAAAACCTCGTCGCTCCCTTGACCCCCGTTTCTTCACTGCCCAATCAGAACTCTCCTTGCATTCACCCCTGACCTGCTGACCTAGCAGTTTTGTGTTGTCAAGTTCAGACCACTCTACTGACTGCCTCTCATACACGACTGACATTACGCACCTGCTCCCAGCGGAGCACAGACAGTCCACAGCTGTGACAGTTATCCATTTTATTCTTGATATCCCTCTTTAAAAATCACATCTATGCTGCATCCCATAATTTTCGTGCGTGCTTAATCTTTATTTATATGCTGTTTACAAGCCTTGGGTTTCCCTCTTTGTTTAGTTAAATGTTAATACAATACCAGAACTACCCCCTGTCCCTGTACTGTTCTCATTCTTCTATCGTTTACTAGACCCAGTATTAAGGTTTTTGTCCTCTGTAATCTGACCTTTACTGAATAGGGAGAACAACAGAAGTGATTGCGTCATTATTTAGGCTGGAAGTCCAAGTGATTGCGTCATTATTTAGGCTGGAAGGCCCTAGGTACATATCCGGAGTTCTGTGTTGCAAATCGCGCTAATGACCCCTGTCTACGAAGTACTATTTTTGTGGTGCCCAGTTGGCAGGGAGGATATTGTGATTTGCTTCCGTAGCTAGGCGGTGGTGCCGTTCGGAAGGTCATGGGTTCGATTCTCCGGTAATAGCCACTCACTTCTGTTATTTTTCTGTTGTCTAGTTTTCTACTTCTTTATTTCTCACGAGTACCTGATACATACCTTTATGTGTGTAATATTTATGAATCTGTACCCATGATTCCCTTCTGTTAGTCAGAAAATACTATGCAGCACTCGGGGTTATGCTGACCACATCACCGCTAGTGTGCCGATGGTCAAGAAAATATGGGCCTAACACCATATTCGCAATATGCCTCAATGGGCGTGCAACGGGATCCTTTACTCGGGGTTATACTATTGGTACTGTAGGGTCGTGAAATGGAGAAACCGTAATTTAGCTCCACATAGTGATGTAAAGGACTGCTTCGGAAGACAATTGTTGCTTTTTTAATATGTTCAAATAATACCAATAAGAGGTTTTAATAGGCTGGCTACATGTCATGTAAAACAATTGCTATACAAACAACCACTGTTGACGGCATGTATGTACATGGTGAAGGATTCTTAGAGTACTAGTGTAAAAACCCGTCATAAGACGAGAATTAAATTCAAAAGCACCAATAACTAAAAGCAATTTTACATATTCAAAAGTATTAAAAAAACCACTGAGCATCACCACAGTACGTGAACTACGTAGCAGCAGCGAGTATCCCAATGTGTGTATACGGGATCACACATTCTATAAATATTTTTTTGTGCACACCGTCATTTGCGTAAGAGTTACTATTTTCGGGAGAGTACCTAAATAAGGGAAACAATACAATTAATGTCTAACAAAGTTGCATCCCTTAGCGTTACGTACTGACAGAAAAAGATGGGATTTTATTATATTCACAGATTACAGATTATGCTGGCAACATTGACGCCACGGAGCGAATGAGTAAGCGCAGGGTCTCTAAAACCTACAGCAATGTTGACTCAAGCCATGCTCCACTGTTAGGAGCTATAATGAGACAGGAGGACGAAGATTAGTGTTGTCTCTTGTGAAATGCCAGGTGGGAACCAATGTTTTAGAGGGGGGTGGTGGGATAAAGAAGTTTTGGCGACAGGTGTCCCGATCAACCTAGCCACATGGTCCGTCTGTTATATTAGGGCGTATGTCCAAATATAAATGACACATGTGGTCTGGTTCAGATGGCGAGAAAGTAACGCACGAAAAAGATTGAGAAAAAAATGAACTAAAGGAATGGCGTAAACTAGTTTTAGAGTAGAGGATGTTAACCCTTGGACTAGACGTAGATCTAACACAAAATGGATAATATCAGCTTTACAGGGCACCGTCAAGATACAACAAATTCCATGTTACGGCTAAATAGCCTTCAATATCAAACACTATTTTTGCGGCAAAGTCTGCTTTGTCGTGTTTAGTGAAAATGCCCGATATTAGTTTTTATTTGTGTTAATTTACGCATTCGATATTTCTAATTTTACTAGCAAGCAACCAAAGTTGTTTGATGAAGACCAAAGTTGCGGAATATAATGCAGTGATGGTTCATGAATCCAATCATTTATAACACACAAGGAAGGGAAACCACGAGGCCTGTAAACAGTAAATTAATTTTGCCGCAAAAATAGTGTTTGATATTGAAGGCTATTTAGCCGTAACATGGAATTTGTTGTATCTTGACGGTGCCCTGTAAAGCTGATATTATCCATTTTGTGTTAGATCTACGTCTAGTCCAAGGGTTAACATCCTCTACTCTAAAACTAGTTTCCGCCATTCCTTCAGTTCATTTTTTTCTCAATCTTTTTCGTGCGTTACTTTCTCGCCATCTGAACCAGACCACATGTGTCATTTATATTTGGACATACGCCCTAATATAACAGACGGACCATGTGGCTAGGTTGATCGGGACACCTGTCGCCAAAACTTCTTTATCCCACCACCCCCCTCTAAAACATTGGTTCCCACCTGGTATTTCACAAGAGACCACACTAACCTTCGTCCTCCTGTCTCATTATAGCTCCTAACAGTGGAGCATGGCTTGAGTCAACATTGCTGTAGGTTTTAGAGACCCTGCGCTTACTCATTCGCTCCGTGGCGTCAATGTTGCCAGCATAATCTGTAATCTGTGAATATAATAAAATCCCATCTTTTTCTGTCAGTACGTAACGCTAAGGGATGCAACTTTGTTAGACATTAATTGTATTGTTTCCCTTATTTAGGTACTCTCCCGAAAATAGTAACTCTTACGCAAATGACGGTGTGCACAAAAAAATATTTATAGAATGTGTGATCCCGTATACACACATTGGGATACTCGCTGCTGCTACGTAGTTCACGTACTGTGGTGATGCTCAGTGGTTTTTTTAATACTTTTGAATATGTAAAATTGCTGTTAGTTATTGGTGCTTTTGAATTTAATTCTCGTCTTATGACGGGTTTTTACACTAGTACTCTAAGAATCCTTCACCATGTACATACATGCCGTCAACAGTGGTTGTTTGTATAGCAATTGTTTTACATGACAAGTAGCCAGCCTATTAAAACCTCTTATTGGTATTATTTGAACATATTAAAAAAGCAACAATTGTCATCCGAAGCAGTCCTTTACATCACTATGTGGAGCTAAATTACGGTTTCTCCATTTCACGACCCTACAGTACCAATAGTATAACCCCGAGTAAAGGATCCCGTTACACGCCCATTGAGGCATATTGCGAATATGGTGTTAGGCCCATATTTTCTTGACCATCGGCACACTAGCGGTGATGTGGTCAGCATAACTCCGAGTGCTGCATAGTATTTTCTGACTAACACAAGGGAATCATGGGTACAGATTCATAAATATTACACACATAAAGGTATGTATCAGGTACTCGTGAGAAATAAACAAGAAGAAAACTAGACAACAGAAAAATAACAGAAGTGAGTGGCTATTACCGGAGAATCGAACCCATGACCTTCCGAACGGCACCACCGCCTAGCTACGGAAGCAAATCACAATAACCTCCCTGCCAACTGGGCACCACAAAAATAGTACTTCGTAGACAGGGGTCATTAGCGCGATTTGCAACACAGAACTCCGGATATGTACCTAGGGCCTTCCAGCCTAAATAATGACGCAATCACTTGGACTTCCAGCCTAAATAATGACGCAATCACTTCTGTTGTTCTCCCTGTTCAGTAAAGGTCAGATTACAGAGGACAAAAACCTTAATACTGGGTCTAGTAAACGATAGAAGAATGAGAACAGTACAGGGACAGGGGGTAGTTCTGGTATTGTATTAACATTTAACTAAACAAAGAGGGAAACCCAAGGCTTGTAAACAGCATATAAATAAAGATTAAGCACGCACGAAAATTATGGGATTTCAGCATAGATGTTTTTATTTTTAAAGAGGGATATCAAGAATAAAAATGGATAACTGTCACAGCTGTGGACTGTCTGTGCTCCGCTTGGAGCAGGTGCGTAATGTCAGTCGTGTATGAGAGGCAGGCAGTAGAGTGGTCTGAACTTGAGAACACGAAACTGCTAGGTCAGCAGGTCAGGGGTGAATGCAAGGAGAGTTCTGATTTTGGCAGTGAAGAAACGGGGTCAAGAGTGCGACGAGGTTTATGGTTGTGGACTTGAATTGTCGAGTGCGAGTAGATATTTATTTGTGTGAATCTAATGCATTTTGTGATCTGGGATTTTCATGAATGTGATACACTTCGCTGTCTATATATATATTGTTGTAATTTTGTGGGCACAGTTTTTTAATACATTGGACAGGGTTGGGAATATGGCTTGTGTTGGTTATTACTTGAATGTGTTCCGCTCTCTTGTTTAGTATTTCGAGGACTAAGACATATGTGTGTTTAATATAAAATACGCTGTGTCAATAACTAAACAGAGTAATGAGGTTGTTCTGAAAGAAATCAATACGCCGCGAAAGCTTATTACTTGCATTAAAAGGAAGCTATGCACTTTTTGGGGGGGATGTGGGGGGGGGGGGGGGGGACATCTTTTTTTTTTTGGTTTCTTACCCCCTGACTGACAAAGCAGTCAGTGGCCATCGCGCTTAGTGTAGGGCATCAACAAACTATCCGCATTTTGCTCGGTCGGTGGCCATCCTTCGTGCCGTGCCCCAACTCTGGTTCATGCTTTGCATCTCAGCCTCCACTGTTCTCCGCCAAGTTGTCTTTGGTCTGCTTCTCTTTCGCCGTCCTTCTGGGTTCCATAGCATACCAGTTCTAGTGATGGTAACAGGGCCCCTTCTGGGGACATGGCCAACCCAGTTCCAGCATCTGCCTGCAATGATGGTGTGCATGCCTTTTTGACTGCCCCGTGTAAGTGGTTCCTGGCTGGAGATGGTATTCGGCCAAAAATTCGAAGATTTTTTCTTAGGAGGAACATGATATAAGAACATGATATTGAGGACCTAATATGAGGACAAGATATGAAGACATGATATGAGGAACATGATTTGAGGACATAATATAAGGATATAATATACGGACATAGTATGAGAATATGATTTGAGGACATAATATGCAGACATGATATAAGGAACGTGACATGAAGACATGATATACGGAACATGATATAAGGACATGATATGAGGATATGATTTGAGGACATAATATGCGGACATAATATAAGGAACGTGACATGAAGACATGATATAAGGACATGATATGAGGAACATTATTTGAGGACATAATATAAGGATATAATATACGGACATAGTATGAGGATATGATTTGAGGACATAATATGCAGACATGATATAAGGAACGTGACATGAAGACATGATATACGGAACATGATATAAGGACATGATATGAGGATATGATTTGAGGACATAATATGCGGACATAATATAAGGAACGTGACATGAAGACATGATATAAGGACATGATATGAGGAACATGATATAAGGACATGATATGAGGAAAACATGCTGAAATATATTGTGACAACATGAAAGATTGAATGAAAAAGATATTGAGGATGATAAATAGAGAAGATACTTGGCAGTTGGACATCGTGGCGTGGAAAGAAATCAACAACAGAATTGAAACACGGCATTGTGGGCAGAAGAGACGTGATCATCTACAGCAGCAGGCTTGATAGGCGTACTGAAAGAAGAACTGCTACATTGCCAAACCACGCCGTTTTGATGATGATGATTAATGATAGCTTCCTAGGCACCAATAAGAAGGTTTATGAGAAAAATAAACACATACAAGAAAATCATTTTGACAGAAAAATAACCCGAAAAAAACATAAGGAAATTAGATAAAAGTGTTCTCAGTAAAAGCTGTCAAAGTCTGTTCTCATTATCAGCCAACTGTTTGGTTCTGTATTGGGTCGAATAGGTACGTGTCTATTCCTATGTTGCCGAATAGTGACATAACAAAAAAAATACAGAAACATTCTGACATTGTGCACTTACTGGCTCCTGGCTTCTCCAAGAAATTCTCACGTGGGAATGTAGAAGCCATGTCTTAGATTAGTTTTATCAATAAGCAAGTAAAAATAGCTGGCAATATTCTCTAGCGTTTGGTCGTTCCATTATGAGAGAAGGGGCGTAGAAGGATTATAATTAATTTGTTCAACGTTTCCCTTGTCTGCCCCCTACGGAGCATAGAACTATCAGTGCATCTGTCCTTCTTGCACAAAAGCATCAATGTGCTCTAGCAGCAGTTATTTCTGAGGAAATTTGTTTTACATGATGAAGTGGCCTCATTTCCTATTAAAGGATGGTGTGGTGAGAATTAGTTGATGACATATGATGTAGGAGAGTAACACTGTCATCTACCAAGCATGTCATAAAGGGCGATTGATGAAGGTTGGATATAGAGCCGGTGACATCATCCGGTAGGAACTTTAAGCCAAAAAAAAAAAAACCTCAGCATAAATATTGACAAAATAAAAAAAGGTAAATAAGTTAAATTCCACTCGGCCATCCAAGAAAAGGGATCTTTATACACGATGCTCATGGCACACACAAAGAAAGCCGAAAGGAGTCTGGGATACTGATAAAAATCTCCAGATTTGGCACCTGGAATTTTCGTATGAGATGTGGAAGACACGGAAAGGTCAAGAGCAGATGGCACAGGACAGGAAGACAAGTGAATGAATTTGTTGACCCCATGTATTATTTACGGATCTGAAGGTAATTATGATGATAATGATGATGCGATGATAATGATGATGATATTTGTGATGATGATATACTTCAAAGGTACTAAAAGACAGAGAAGACGAAACTCGTATTAGTAACGGCTGCAGAAGCCGTCGGTTTTAATTTTGTTGTCTTCTTCTTTGATCCTTAGCTGTGTCACTGTTACGCACAGAATTTTTTCAAAAGACATTGTATAATTTTGTCTAAAGACATTGAATAATTTTGTCTAAAGACATTGTATAATTTTGTCTAAAGACATTGTATAATTTTGTCTAAAGACATTGTATAATTTTTTCTAAAGACATTGTGTAATTAACTTGTCTGTATTGTACACTTTGATTTTTTCGCACAGTCTAAGCTAGATAACTCTTGTTTAACTGTGATTACATTTTGCAAGGATGGTTACCTTCGCTTGTGACGGGACTCATCGGTCCATTTTCTTTAAACGATGTGTTGGTCACTCTCCTTATATGGTAGTATCGGTCAACTGTTTCTTAGAATGATTGAAACCAGTGTTGAGGATTCTTTTGCTGTCCATATAAGGCACGATTTCTTACAAAAATCTTTCTAGAAGGTCTTCAACCATCGTCTCGTTGATTATTACTCAAGTGTATGCGTTCTGCGCATGCGCGAACTTTAAGAAAGTTAGAATCGTTTTCCGCCCAGGGATTCGATGAGATGATTTGAGCCGAGCAGGACGCTATGCGCGTCTCTGTGATTTGTTAATAGGGAATTAGGAATCCTTTTGTGAGTTAGTGTAGCTAGCAAGGTCCTTCCCTTGATTATTCAAAACGCTTGGAGGCGTGTGGTTTTTTTTTTTTTTTGTGGTGTTGATTTCGAAACAAGGTAATACCTCATTTATGTTTCAAATCTATAATTTAACATTATGTTGACAATGGTCGATCTCTGCTCGCTCATGTATTACAGTGATAGAAGTTCTTCTACTAGAAGTCACACCCCAGGTATCTTCATACCTGCGAGTTATATGTACACGGGATATACTAAGCCCGAGGAACAGTTCTACGTCCTATGAACATCGCTATGTCAGCGATTGCACCTTTTGTCGAGGGTTAGACTTAGGAATGTTATAAAGGTCAGTTTGACCTGTACTCCGTGTATGCCATTCTCGTGCGAACAGTAATGGATTTATATTGTACATCTGATCTTCCAGTATCAGAGAGGAGTATTGATTTATGAATATTTATGAGATGAAGCTAAGGCTATCGTCAGCTAGGATTTTCTGTATCAACTTGGAGAATGTATGCAGATCCATGCAGAAACTTTAGTATGCTGAATATATATATTGAACTGTTGATGTCCATGACCCATGTAACGTACCTGTCATTTGTGGCGTCCAAATAAATGATGACACGTCAAAGCAGATTTTGTCTAGATTATGTTAAAATTCCTTACTTTTTTTTTCCTTCACATTTGTCTGTGTTCTCTACGGTAATATTTGCACCTGCGATCTGTGCTTTAGCTGTTTTTCAAGTCTTCATTAAAGGTCCTGTCATACGATCCCAAATTTTCAAGGCACTTAAAAGCATTTCTTTAAAGATGTCTATACGATTTATTCGCTTAGTGGAAACGACAGTGGTTCCCAGAGTATCTAATTTCAGTGTGCAGTGGTCAACTGGAGACCGGCACGATAAATCTTTTACGTGTCTTAGCATGAGACGGGACATAATTAACTTTTGGCTATCGTGGGAACGTTTAAAATGTAGCGGGTAAATCGAAATTAATTCTTTCTTTAACAAACTAGTTTTTTAGACTTCACTTGGTGTTAAGCAACTGTAAGAGAAAGACGCATTTCGTAGTCTTGTAAAGTAAAACTGTACATAGGGAGACTTGAGTTAAACACACCAAGTGCCCTCTCGTTTAAACTTAACAGACTAAAATCCCGGAGCGGGTATGTATTCGCTTTTTCCAGTAAATAGGAAATTAGCTCAAATATATAGATATGAAATATATTACTATCAGGGTGAAAGTCTAATGAAATATATTACTATCATGGTGAAAATCTAAGCGTATTATATAATACGGGTTTCCTTTACCATGTATGTATCATAAATGCTTACGAAAATTCATTTATTTTCACTGCTTGTATTTTAAAGCGATGTTATGTTACAATGTTTGTATCATTCATAATTTCAATGATCATTTTACTTTTCAATGTTTGTAACATTAATGTATGAGCATATTATTATGAATGCGGAAAGGAATGACCGGTGGAAAGCACAGGAGGATTCTCTAGCGGACCCTCATGTAACTTTGTCTGACAGGGGAGGAAGCAACAGTCTTGTTATGGTGTATGTACCTGGACTGGCCAGCTAATTCATTCACAGCAGACAGGAATGTTTAAGAATGGACCGACCTATTTTAGGAACGAGACGCATGCATGGATATCAACATGCCGACGCTGGACACTGCTTAAATTGTTTCTGTTGTAATCTGCATGTTGCAGCAGAAGAGTAGTTACACATGTATTTTTGTTTTGTCTAACAGATTTACGCAGTGCAAAGTCTTGTCTCGTATTGCTGAAAAGAGGTTACCTTTGGCCAGTGGCCATATAGTCCTCGTCCACCAGTCACAATAATTCCCTTCAATTATTTCGATTATTTCAATCATTTCAATTACTTCAATTACTGCAATTATTGCAACGATTCTCAACACCAGATATTACCCTTAACAACCATCACCCGTACCATACTCCACCCATTTTAACCCTCCATCCCACCTTTGGAAGCAAATTCGTTATCTGTGGATATCGCATCAACTGTGGATACGTTACACCTATCTTGGATTTATAAAAATCGTGTTCAGATTATGTGCCCATTGTGGATACCTTATTCGAACAGTGAAGTCGTTACCCCAATCTTGGATTTATAAAATCGTGTTCAGATTCTGTGCCCCTTTGTGGATACCTTATTCGAACAGTGAAGTTAATTTCAAGCATTGGATTACGATATATATTTTTCCAAGAGAACCCCAGGATATAAGTTGTTTCCAACATTCACACCAAAGGAACAAAGGAACAAACATTCATTTACACACAAACAGTATTTCACATATTTTCCAGCAAAAGCTTATCAGGCCTGCCGGGAACTTTACTAACACAATTCATTCATAATCCGTGTTTTCACTATTTGTGTAATAATTTTTTCTTCTTTAAAATCATCAAATTGTTGTGAGTTTGTTTTCTCGTGATAATCTTTATTATTATGTGCTGTAAAATCCTTATTGATTTATTTACATTTCTAAATTGAAATAAATTGAGTTAACCTCGATAGGATTGTTCGTTCAGTTCAGACTACCAAATCCTCAATCTAACTTTACTTCTTTACCCTACTATTTGTGAGTGACACAGTGTGTGCAAAAGAGTAATATTGTCGCCAGAGAAAACAAGAAGAGCTGTGTGTGTGGTTTTCTTAGTGAAGAACTCACTGACTCAGCCTGTGCCTTCTGCCTATCTCTCTTGCGCATCACTATCACACTTCCGTGTGCACTATTGTTCCTCAACATATACAGCTGTCAAGCTTTATCTACTATTAATTATATTTTCATGCGACAATTATTGGGAATCTCGTCCTTGGATTTGAATTTCTGGATTCTTATTTCACAGTGACTACAGGGAATCTTGTCTTTAAATTGTTCTGCAGAAACTGTAAGGAATCTTGAACTATTAGTCTATACTGTGGACTATAATCTTATAACGCCCTAGACAACGACACTTCTGGTAGTATCTGAACAGAACAATTATAATTTTAAAGTAACAGAACGTTGCTGGCACTAATTTAATTCAGGGTTATTTAATTACGTTAAATTGTTAACTAAGGTAATTAAGTGGTACATTTAACAGGCAGTAGAGTGTGTATGTGTGTGAGATATTGAAGGGAATTGTTTATACTTGAGTATTACTCAAGTGATGAGACCTTAATTCAGCAGAAATAAGGAATTGTCAAAAATCCAATTATACTAAACTTCCATTAATGAGTTACATTACGTCAGAAGACTTAATAGTATTACCACGAGCCTCAGTAAATTGATTAGTGGTTATTATTACAATACTTCATAGAATTATTAGTAATAATGGGAAGCAAGTTTAGCGTCTGTCTAAAGTTAATAATACCTTAATTCAGCAGAAATAAGTATTATTAAAATATCAATTATACTAGCATCTGTAAAGGGATACATTACGTCAGTAGACTTAATAGTATTACCTCGAGCTTCTGTAAATTGATCAGTGGTTTATTATTACAATACTTCATAGAATTATTAGTAATAACTGGAAACTAGTGCAGCGTATACTGAGAGATTGAACTACCTACCCAGCGATCTAAAATGAACGCAGTAGCTGAACTGAGAGCTAGATTTATCCAATATCTGACAGATCACAAAGTGACCGATTCCATAAAAATTATAAGATGTCTAGATACATGGATAAGTGACTCTTATTTGGAAGGCGAGGAAAGAGGTTACTCGAGAAAGTTAATTGCGAAACATGTCTTAGAACAGGCAGAACTTTTCACGAGAACAGAGATAGAAATGATAGAGAGTGATGAAAAATGGACTCGCGACTGGAACGAGAAGGAAGCCAAGTGGAAAGAAGAGGCCATAAGCAGTGAAGCAGCTTATGAGAAGGAACAGCTGGAAGCTCAACTTTACCTTAAGTTGAAGACGCCGCCACTGGAAACTCAAAACTCGCCAAGAGATTTGAAACCCATGACTAGTCATGAGGCCACGGAATCCCAGAGCCCCACTCCCAGGTCAGATGAACCATTATTTCAAGAGGAAGCACCCTCTGCTCCACAGGAAGCGCAACTTAGTACTCAGAGCCCATGGTTAGGCAAAGCAGAGAGGCGGACATCGAACTCGATAAGTCATGACCCCTTTTTGAAGGTACCTACGCACATAAATGCTGGTAGTATGAGGAAAAGTACCCTCTCGTCAGGAACACGTCAGAAGAGGAATTCCCAAGACACCCCGAACATCTATAATAATCAACAACATGCCTTCGCTCAATCTCAGAAAGCACACAAAGACCGATTTAATAACCACAACAAAAGCGCTCAGGACTACAAAAACAATAGAAACATGGTAAACCTTCAAGAAAGGAAAAACCGAAGGAATGGAGACTGTAAAGAAACGTCTAAGAAGACAGATAACTTCAGTAACGGCCCCATCCCGCGATTAATGTCATCTGGGCAACAAAAGGACAGAGAGCTTAATAGTAGCCCAGAGGAACCTCTCATTGTTGACATTTACGGAGTGAACGACAAGGGAAGTTACATAGTTCTAGGAGAACTAAAACAGCCTTTAATGGTACACGCGGAACCACGCAAAGGTCTGATAAAACATGTGACTCATAGAGACACAATGGTCGTAGACCAGGTTCAAGAGGAAACTTCTTTACCTGTCACTTTATCCACTGGAATGTTGGAAAAGTGTAAACCGGCAAAAACTTGCCATATCACTGGGTTTAACCCAGCATCAAAAACCCCACCCCTTCTCTGTGAGAGAGAAGCGAATATGACACCCAGCGAACGTAGTTCACAGGCGCCAGGTGGACAACCCTTCTGTGAAAACATCAAGCAAACGGAAATTTTAGCACCCCTACCAAATAATGGACCACGGGAACATAAAAACACGGATGAAAATGAGAGAGTTCATACTTCTGCTGAGAAGCCATTCTACAACAGTTTCCCTATTCCCAAGGAGACGATTAGTTTTACAGAAGGAGATGCATATTTTCAAATTAGAGGAGATACGCCAGGGTCATTGAAAGATCCAACCAACATTTTGCTTGAGAAAATCACAACAGTGATAGGAAAAGCCCAGGCTGAGATACAAGATACGCCTGTGGTTGAGAAGAGTATTGATAATGGGAATAACCAGCGAATAGACAGAAAGTGGAAGGGAGAGAATGACACCCGCATTAAACCCCCTATGCTCACAGCTATAAAGTTGATTTTCACCCACGAAAAACTGCCTCGTTCATACCTGAACGCCAGTTACCCTCAATCTTGGTGTGATTTATCAAGGAACAAGTTATTTGAAAACTTGGTATGTTTCGGAAACTTGAGTATTGGACGTTTTAACCCGCAATGGGAAACTTTCAATCCAGAAAGAAAGACAGGGAATATTGACCGCCTAGGCAGGTCAAACGTAGAAGCAGAGTTAAGGAGATACATGAGAAGTCCCCATTTCTTAAGGAAGAGACACAAGCAAGAATTTCGTTGTTACCGTGACAAAGGATGGTTTGCACGCCCATTCAAGCGGGCCACGGAACAATGGCAGACAAAGCGCAGTGAACTCACAACAGATAGTGCACTCTCTACACTAGTTCATATGAAATTTCTTTTGTATGAAGAGGTGAATGAGTACAGCATTTTGGCCGGACGAACGGGCCCAGAAGAAATTACGAAAGTTAGCTCATTGAGAACTCAGACCAGGGATTCTCAAAATGTAGAGCCATGGCCAAGTGGAGCGTTAGCAAGCGGACAGAGGTCGAGAGAATTGAAAAGTTGGGTGACAGAAGGAATTTATAATTTAGACAAAGACCTTCTCTCGTTGAATAGTTTGCAACTATTTTAAATTGGGGAGTTTCTGTCACGGAGTGCTCGAAGATTTTGTCTAGATTATGTTAAAATTCCTTACTTTTCTTTTCCTTCACATTTGTCTGTGTTCTCTACGGAAATATTTGCACCTGCGATCTGTGCTTTAGCTGTTTTTCAAGTCTTCATTAAAGGTCCTGTCATACGATCCCAAATTCTATCAAGGCACTTAAAAGCATTTCTTTAAAGATGTCTATACGATTTATTCGCTTAGTGGAAACGACAGTGGTTCCCAGAGTATCTAATTTCAGTGTGCAGTGGTCAACTGGAGACCGGCACGATAAATCTTTTACGTGTCTTAGCATGAGACGGGACATAATTAACTTTTGGCTATCGTGGGAACGTTTAAAATGTAGCGGGTAAATCGAAATTAATTCTTTCTTTAACAAACTAGTTTTTTAGACTTCACTTGGTGTTAAGCAACTGTAAGAGAAAGACGCATTTCGTAGTCTTGTAAAGTAAAACTGTACATAGGGAGACTTGAGTTAAACACACCAAGTGCCCTCTCGTTTAAACTTAACAGACTAAAATCCCGGAGCGGGTATGTATTCGCTTTTTCCAGTAAATAGGAAATTAGCTCAAATATATAGATATGAAATATATTACTATCAGGGTGAAAGTCTAATGAAATATATTACTATCATGGTGAAAATCTAAGCGTATTATATAAACGGGTTTCCTTTACCATGTATGTATCATAAATGCTTACGAAAATTCATTTATTTTCACTGCTTGTATTTTAAAGCGATGTTATGTTACAATGTTTGTATCATTCATAATTTCAATGATCATTTTACTTTTCAATGTTTGTAACATTAATGTATGAGCATATTATTATGAATGCGGAAAGGAATGACCGGTGGAAAGCACAGGAGGATTCTCTAGCGGACCCTCATGTAACTTTGTCTGACAGGGGAGGAAGCAACAGTCTTGTTATGGTGTATGTACCTGGACTGGCCAGCTAATTCATTCACAGCAGACAGGAATGTTTAAGAATGGACCGACCTATTTTAGGAACGAGACGCATGCATGGATATCAACATGCCGACGCTGGACACTGCTTAAATTGTTTCTGTTGTAATCTGCATGTTGCAGCAGAAGAGTAGTTACACATGTATTTTTGTTTTGTCTAACAGATTTACGCAGTGCAAAGTC
>JAMPIV010017165.1:5000-10000 GCA_024509875.1 Oreohelix idahoensis | reverse complement strand
ATACATACATACATACATACATACATACATACATACATACATACATACATACATACATACATACATACATACATACATACATACATACATACATACATACATACATACATACATACATACATACATACATACATACATACATACATACATACATACATACATACATACATACATACATACATACATACATACATACATACATACATACATACATACATACATACATACATACATACATACATACATACATACATACATACATACATACATACATACATACATACATACATACATACATACATACATACATACATACATACATACATACATACATACATACATACATACATACATACATACATACATATCAGAATCTTTATTCTCCATAAAATACATTAATATGTACAGACATGATATAATAGATACAACATGGCAAATAGGAGAATCATTAGAATTTACATAAAGTGTTGAAGACGTCTCAAGTAGTTATATATGTGGGTGTTTTTACATCGAACCTTTGTGTTACACATACATAAAAAATTTTAAGCTTTCTAAAAGACATTGGCATATAATGATATGGTATACCCTGCCAAAAATGAGAATTATTGAAATTTACAAAATGTGTGAGGAATACCATTCAAGTAGAGCAATATGGTTGTTTTTACATGGAGGTTTTATCAGAATTTTGTTTGCCATAAAAAAAAACTTTGACAGCTAGTGGAGTGAGATATTAAATATAGCATCAAATACAATAGTCGTATGGTATAGTATACAGAGGAGCACAATTGAGTGTAGACTGTGTGGAAAACATCCCAGCAATTCAAAATGGGTGTTTTTTACATCGAAGTTTCCATATTCTGTAAGAACCTATAATTGCACTAATACTGACATATTTACATAAAACCTTTGCTTCAAATTTCCGCAACCCTAGCGACATTAATCCACTCACACACTTTGCATGCACATGACCCAAACTACCAATTATCAGTACGATTACATGCGTACGGTAGCCTAGTTCGTTAATTTCTGCAGTCAATGGATAGTACTTATCAAATTTATGTTGGTAACATTTATCTAAATGGGCATCATATGGTATTGCTGCCTCCACTATAAAAGCTGTTTTGTTCTGTCGATTGATTATTGTTAAATCAGGTTTTACGGCATGAGTCTTAAATGAGGCGTTGCTGCTGCTGCGAAAAGTGATGGTTTAACTATTATCTCTTTGTTTATTGTTATGTCACTTTTATTATTGTATGCAGATTTCAGTTTCTCATAAATAATGTCTACAGCTCTATTGTGCCTTTGTTGGTATAATGTTTGAAATTTGGTACATCCATTCAATAAATGTGACACTGTTTCGTATGGGTGGTTACATATTTTGCACATTTTCGTGTATGTCTGTGGGTAGTATAGATGTAAAAGACTTTCGCATTCCAGCAACTGTAACCTCGATCTCACAGCAAATGAAAGTATTTTATCACTTAATTTAACATTAGATAGAAAAACTAGATGACAATGAGTGGTTTACACATTTCATTTCGCGCACTATTCTCCCTTGTGACGATTTACTTTTTAGTTCACTTAGAATTAGGTTAAGTTTATGTGATTTAAATCCAGAATAAAAAGCATTTGCTGACTTGTATGTTAGACTTACATCTTCATCTACGTCTAATTGTACACTGTAATGGCCACTGTCATCCACTTTCACACTCACTCCTTCACGCGCGCATTCTTCATTCAGTTCTACCCAAAATGATCTTGGCCAATTCACCTTCGATCTTTTAGCTAGATGGTTTGTTTCGTTTAACTCGTAGCTTGCAAAGTTATTCCTATCTTCACCTACTTGGTCTATTTTACGTTTTTTCATATGTCTATCTAACGAGTTTATTGCTGCAGTTTTTACAAGATTATCATCACAATTGAGCATACTGATAAGGAATGAAATATGTCGAGAGTGGTATAATATGAAGGGGTTTGGTATGCCAAGGCCACCCTTCGACCTGGGACAGAAGAAATAGCTCCTTGTGGATGATTCATTTAGGACTAACCATGTTCTAACGTGTTGTACAATTTCATCTTCAATTTCTTTAAGTTGTTTTTCTGTAAAGTGTATGTTAGAAAAATAAAACATGAGAGGACCGAAACACATCGGGTTAATTAATGAGATCTTTGCTGATGTTGGTAGTGGGGCACAGCTTAATTTGGTTAAATTTGACCTAAATTCTAATATAAGGCTGCTTGCTTGAAACTGGTCCGATGTATTATCAATTGTAATGTCATGTCCTAGGTATCTGTAGGAACGCCCTCGATCAGAAGAGGGGATTTCATGACCTTGGATATTAATGTCCGCCTTACGAGTTTTGACCCAATTGTTTCCGCTTCGCTGACCGCTGAACACTGCACACTTTTGTGGCTTAACCTCCATCCCGCTGGTCTCCATAAATGCTGTTTTCTTCTGTGCCATTGATTGTAGGTCGTGTATGTTGGTGGCAAAGAGACTTACGTCATCCACATACCCTTGAATGGGATTCGGCACGTGATGTATTTGATAACCTTGCTCAATCCACCGGAGCCATTTATCGATGCCTTGCTCAAATACAATAACACTCCATGGGCACCCCTGAATAATACCTTTCTTACGCTCAATCCGGTCTGTGATAGTACTAGCGTTTTTAACTTGATAGGAGGAGCCACTGTATATATCTTTGGTGATGTTGACAAAGACGTCAGGGTAGCCTGATTCGCTTAGCTCCCTTATCATAAATTCGTGGTCAATGCTGCCAAATGCATCTTTGATATCAACAAAGCACAGATAGGCCTTTCCTGATGAATGTAGAAAGTCACTAACAGCTGTTTTTTAGGGTGAAGACATGTTCTTGAAGACCATTTCTTGGCAATGATCCTTTTTGCCGAGGTGACAGTCGCTGGGTGTCAACAATCCACTGCATGTGTCGAGATTGAATTAATTTCATAAACAACTTGTATGATGATAGCAGAAGAGAGATGGGTCGCCAGTCTTCGATGGTGCTTAAATTTCCATTTTTAGGCACAAGGGTAATTACACCGTGCTTCCAATCTGGTGGCACCCGTTGGTTGAAAAGGCATGTGTTAAAAATAACCGTTAGGATTGGAGCGAGCTTGTGTGCCTGCTGCTTGATGGTATCATACGTCACACCGTCAGCCCCAGGTGATTTCCTACTAGGCAGTTTTTTTATACACGACATTACTTCGCCTACGGTAAATGGATCAGTGGCCGGGGCGTGCTTTGGCTCTTGGATGACGATTTCTGCTTTCCATGGGGGGTCGCTTGCAAGTGTATTAAGTCTGCGCTGGCTGCGTTCCTTAAAATGTGTTTCTATGTCTTGTATGTCTATGTTACAGGTGGTGGTCGACAACTTGTTGTTGTGTTTTATAACATTGATGGCTTTACTCTGATCTGTTTCTAACAAGTAAAGTAGTTCCTCTCGTGTCACGCTTCCCGCATTTTGTGTGTTACCATTTTCTTTGTTTCGTTTTAAACTTTTTAAACTTTAAACGTTTTTAAATTTTACATACATA
Organism: Oreohelix idahoensis; assembly: GCA_024509875.1. NCBI lineage: Eukaryota > Metazoa > Mollusca > Gastropoda > Stylommatophora > Oreohelicidae > Oreohelix > Oreohelix idahoensis. Next base: position 6,442 of record JAMPIV010017165.1, on the reverse strand, counting down.
CATACATACATACATACATACATACATACATACATACATACATACATACATACATACATACATACATACATACATACATACATACATACATACATACATACATACATACATACATACATACATACATACATACATACATACATACATACATACATACATACATACATACATACATACATACATACATACATACATACATACATACATACATACATACATACATACATACATACATACATACATACATACATACAGTACTTTGCAAAAAAAATGGCAGTCATATTGCTCAGCTAAATAAGCTGAAATCTAATTAAATATGCATGTTCTGCCCCAAATTTGCACTCCACTTAAGTGAGCAAACACTACCAAAAGTAAAAAAAAAATTAGCGTAGAGTAACGTCCCTTGATATAAGAGCAGACGACAATTTCTAATGCTAGTGGCAGAAAATGGATACAAAGACAAAGTGTATGTTAATTTCACAGCTTTGGAATGAAGGAAATCAAACATGTTCCAACATTTCTAAAACCTTGAACATTCCTGAGCGGACTGTCTACAGAGTTGTGAGTAAATTAAAAGCAGGTAATGGAATCGAGCGAAAAGAAGGTAGTGGGAGGCCAAGAATTTTGGTCACAAAGGACCATCGGTGTCTCGCCCAAATCGTTCGGGCTGGGCCAATGAAGAGTGTAGAAAACATACGGCAGCGCATGATCGAGTTGGGAAGCCCAGAGGTATCTAATGCTATTGTCAACCGGGAGCTACACAGGATGAATTACACAAAAAAGCGGGTAATTTCGTCATCATTGCTCACAGAGACTCACAAACAGATGCGATTGAACTGGTGCCACGAATACCAAAATTTGTCATGGGACAATGTGATTTTTTCAGATGAATGTTCTGTTTGGCCTTATGCTGCTCAAATAAATATTTGGACGAAAGACTCTGTAACGCCTGTGTACCAGCGACCGAAACATACCCAGAAATTCCATCTTTGGGGAGGGGTGTCAGCAAGAGGTGCCACACCACTGCGTGTTTTCACAGGAATTCTCACGAAAGAAAGGTACATCGACATACTAGAGGGACACCTTCTGCCATTTATGCAGGTCATGTACCCCGGTGGGTGCACATTTCAACATGACAATGACCCAAAGCATACAGCTCATACCACCAAAACATGGCTGCAAGAGAAGAATGTGATAGTGCTGAAGTGGCCCAGCAACAGTCCCGACCTAAACACAATTGAAAACGTTTGGGCACTACTCAAGAATCATTTAAAAAAGAGTGGACTCAGAGACGTTGAACAATTGAAGAAGGAAACTGAAAAATACTGGGACAGTCTGACTCACAATTACCTACAAACAATTGTTGGAAGTATGCCTCGCCGCATCCAGGCTTGCCTTGCTGGAGAAGGCAACTTAATATTGTACTGAAACCACTGTTAATA
>JAMPIV010017165.1:0-2500 GCA_024509875.1 Oreohelix idahoensis | reverse complement strand
ACCGATTTCTTCCATCTTAGGCTTATTTTACTCATATGAATGAGCTCTATCACTATGCATATCCACTTTATTCTATAGTTTATCCGACTATTCACTGGAGCAGTCGAAACAGGGAAAACACAACATGGTTCATTTGAGGCTGGCAACCTCAGCATATAGAATGATGATTTCGTGAACCACCACTGCCAGGGCTGGTGACTGCCTTATAGCTAGTTTCTTAAAGAGAACTAAAAGCATAAGTAGTCCCAAGTTCCATATGGGGCAGGGAGGGAAAGATGAAAGAAATGATGTACATCTTAATTATAATATCTACATTTACTAACCAGTGTAAATGTCTATGCAAACATATTCACTTTAAAATTACTGAACGTTTTCAAGCTTTTCAACCAGTGTAGATGTAAATGAAAATATATTCTACCTATATTGTGACCATTTTTTACCAGTGTAGATGTAACTGAGAACATATTCAATCTATATTGCGAAGATTTTTCAACCTGTGTACCGTAGATGTAAATGTAAACATATTATATCTATATTATTAACCTTTTCATTTAAGTGTAAAGTAAATATAAAAGCTATTCAACTCAAATGTAAAGAAAGTTTTCTCTGAAGGGATTAAGCTTAATACTCATCGAGGGTAAAAGTCTGAGGTAGATGGGATGTGGAATAGGAAGATGGGGACACATAAGTATGTGTCCGGAAACTCAATACTCATAGGGTATTCATTTCTCTTCTTTTACCATACCAGTTGGTGGTACCAGTTGAGAGTACTATCTCTGGAACAAGAAGGGTACAAGTGGCCTAAAGTCGACGCTAGATACCATCATCAGACGGGGACTCGGGACCAACTTCGTAGACACTCCTTGACACTTCTTGGAACGTGCTGCGCCCTGCAACCTTGACCAGCGACGAGCTTGATCAGCAATACATTCTACCAAGAACCAAAACATCAGAAGGAGCAGAACCGTCACTGACTGCTAAGTAACACATAAAAGCTGCCAAGTGACCTCCTCTACAAACTACCAGTACATCACACAGTGATGATAATTTTCTGATAAATAATTATTCATTTTTTTAAAACCTTGTTAGCACCTAAATGATTAATAAATCTGTTATTTGTAAATATACAAATTAAATTTAACGTCGATTTAGTCATTTTGGATGTACTGCATGTTTGTCTCAGTCAATTTACTAAATACACTCTAAACAGAGCTATACCATAATAATAATAATGCCACTGAGTAAATCAAGGTGGGGGTTTGAACGAGCTGAAATTAAAAATTGCTTAATTCTTCATAAAAGGCGGCGGATCAGATATAAGTTAACAATTGCCCTGCTTAACGCAGCATTGTTCTTGACTTCTGAAAATATCTTATGGAAATTGCTTTGAGATAGAAGCATCATTATCCTTCTTTCTACAACTCTACCATGACACCTTTGAAGACCCATATTATATACTCTTGAGTTTTGGCCACTGTTGGACCACTACTGCAAAGCAGGGGAGGCAATTCCGTGACAAGCGGCACACTGAAAAGGTCGCATGTGGTTTCTTGTATGGCAGCAACAAAATGTCTCCACTTTACCCCGTCGGTGGCCATCCTTCGAGCGGTGCTCTAGCTCCGGGTTATGCTTTGCATCTCGGCCTCAACAGTTCTCTGCCAAAATGTTTTATTCGACCTCTATTTCGCCTTCCCTCTGGGGTCCATAGCATAGCAATTCTGGAGATGATGTCGAGGTCTCTTCTGAAGACATGGCCAACCCAGTTCCAGTCTGCCCGGTTGATGATCTGCATATCTTTTTGATTGCTTCGAGTAAGTAGTTTTAGGTTGTTAATGGTATCCGGAAATATTTCTTAAGTAGGCTGTGTAGAAACGGCTTTGATTTGTCGAGTTAATATTAGCCTTGCTTGTTGGATTAACGTATGTCGTGTAACCTCTCATCGAGTATTTTCATTTTGTCTTGCATCTGATTATGGTTATGGGACAAAAGAGCCAAGTCATCTGCAAAATCTAGATCATCTAGCAGTTTTGTCAGATGCCACTGATTCCATTTCTGTTGTGCGTTGTTGTTGATCATGTGGGGTTTGGATCTTTCCCTTCGGCCCAATGCCATGTAGTGGTATTTGCATGTGTTTGTAAGCTGTTCGTTTGCTCCATATAAGGTGTTCCACGTATCTGGCCTCCGAAGAAGGAGCATTTTCTTAACATCATGAAGTTCTGGGAAGGTACATAGCTGGCACTCTTGCGTACAATAATGTAATTGGATTCCTAATTGCACTTTGTTTCGTATAAACTAGGTATTCTCGTGTATGTTTGATTATCCGAACTATTTAATTAATCGAACCAACATTCATTCAAGTTAGTTCGGATAATCGACACTCTCCTGTTTTCGTGTTGAATTACAAGTGATAATTTGTCAGACTGAGAACCAGCCATTGCTGACAGAAATACCTCTCTTCTCAAATAACTGAAAATCGGACAGACAGATAGGCACCTCATGT
>JAMPIV010017164.1:2500-73037 GCA_024509875.1 Oreohelix idahoensis | reverse complement strand
GACCCCCACAGGACTGTGGCATGAATAGATACGGCCTCTGTAGTCTGGCACCAGTTATTGACTGCAACCAAAAACCCATCATGAAGATGAGATAGGATATTGCTAATCCTTTCGGTGGTACAACAAAGCACTACCTATACATATTCAACAAACCAAGTGACAGGCACATTACAATAGCAAATCCATGCTCAAGGATCAGCTCTTTACGATCAATCCATTTCAACCAGTGTGTTCTTTTGAATGTCGTGACCAGGTTTTTAAATACCAGTACTCCTTCTCCCCCTAATAGGTTACAAACGCCTCTGCAATTCCAGCAATAATCTGTTGTCCATACAATGGATAGGTTTATGTCCATGGTTGATAATCTTTATAATTTAGTTGGTCTACACCTCTCTGTTAGTCTTTCTTATGCTGGAATCAATCTCTAGACTCTGTTTGAGTCTGCCATAGACCCTTACTTACTAGTCGTATGTTAGTATTTACATTTCAAATTTTATTTTAAATAAAATGTTAAGAAAATCAATCTTTCACAGATGCAAGGACAATAACACAATTAAACGATGACTAGGCAATATGCACATTTCGATTGCCCCTGTGTCCAGGCTTTTCCTATGTTAGAAAATTTCTCCGCCTGCTCTCATCGATCTTGCTTTACACAATAAAATTTTCTTGAAATGGCAGTGAACAGTCCCGTTTCGTACCGTATCTACTGCTTTGATCAATGGACCATGTTTACCTTTATTTTTGAATCTATCGTTTCAAATCACAACTCTTCAATATGTTTCAAGGCAAATATATTTTTTAGCGTCAACCAATAATACTTCGCCTTCCTTAAAATCCACACCACTCTGGTATCCCGTACCTTTTAACCTCATTTACCCAATAGTCGTTTTTTCAAAACATGCCATAAAAAAATATAAGCTGGCATGATCTTGACTTGACAGTCTGTCGGTCCACTATAGTTATTTATGGCTATAATTAGTTAATTAATGGACTATTGCGTAACTGTTACCATATTTCATTTGTCAACAAGTCCTAAGGTTCACACGAATATACAATTTATATGGGACTAGTTGGCTTGGTTCAGAATGTACACAGTTTTTTTTTTCTATGTTAGTGTTTTTATTTTTAGTCTACCACCCGTTCAATTCTTTTCCATGTGCTGTCTTCTCTATTTACGTGGATAATTACGTCCTTTGAAATAAGAGCTAAGGTTGTTTTTTGTGACACGAGTGTTCTCTGCATAGTTCTAACTTTTTCGGAACGTAGTTTGGGGGAAACCCCTAAGGCAAGCGTGCAATGTTTGTATTGTAGACTTAGAACCAATTGAGACGTAGGGGGTTTGCGTGTTATCGAGCCTTGCCCTCCTCGTTTCACAATGCATATTTAAGGCACAATATTTCTTTAGAACTAGGAAAAGTGATTATGTCAAAGGACGAATTTGAAAAATTTGGGTACCGTTTTGTTCAGCTATTCGTTAGCAAATAATTTGAAGGCGTAGTGCGATACCAACAGTTCTAGGCAGAAAATTCTTTTATTACTTTCTTATTTTGCCATATTTGCCCTTATTTGTTATAATATTAATTTAGATCATTGTATTTAGAAATTCACTACACATTGTCCCCCCTTTAGTAACAGACGATCAATATGATCAGATTCCTATTTCTTAAAGATACACATAGATGAATTTACTATCTATGCCTGATGTGACTATTTTGATGTTCGTCGTACGGAGATGTCTTGCTTAAAAATTCAGCTCCCAACATGTCGTTTTTCCAGGGAATGAACTCTATGGTAAAAACTGGGAATGGCTGATAAGAGCAAAGACCAGCGCAATAACCTAGCATTAATTCATGCCGTGCTTTTGACAGTACACACGAGTGGTTTAAGATTTTGTCTGTATCCTAACTGATTGTCCATAGAGATAAAGCTGGAACTTTTTTTATACCCCAGATTAAACAGCGAGACATACTTTTTCACTAGCTTGAATATTTTTGTTCTGCAGTATTCCAAACTGTAGCTGCTAGCATAAGCAAACTGGGGATAATTCCCCATCATGTGAATTTGCACCGTTGTAATAGATCTGCAACCCAACCGCGACGTTACTCTATTTTTTGCATCCGTTCTCAGAATGACTTCTTGACTTAAGGTTCAGGTAATTTCAAGAATACGGCCTGCTAGTGAGCATTTACTTTTTCAATTATTGGTCTATGCAAATTCACATTGCGTGCGCCGTCCAAATAATACTATCAGGATTTCCTTTGCGCGTTTAAATCCCAGTCAATGGAGCACATATGGAGTTAAAGTTTTATGATATACTTTTGGTTAAAAACCACATAAGGAGACAAAATATCGGCACATTCCTTTTTTTGTTTGTGGTCTTGGTGCTTTTTTTTAACTTCTCCAGGTTCTTGGGTGTCAGGGGTCATGTTTTCCCTGATGTTTACTGTTGAGGCCCAAGAAATCCAGCTCTTTACATCCAAAACACAGCCTTTCGTCGGTACCTAGCTGTCAAATAGTCTTCTCTCAATACGATCAAACACAAACATATTCAATGAGTTAATGTGTCTCCACAAATGATTCTGTTTGCTAAGATGAATATCATCCAATGAAAGTTGGTGAAGCATGGATTCTTCAGGGGAACCAGAAACTTTTTTTGTTTTTTTCTCATCATCCTCGAAAACACACTCTGTGCATTTTTCCAGCCCGAATGGGCAACAAAAATAAAATTCATAAAGACCTTCCCCGATAAGTGCTCTAAAAGGCTAAATAAGGTTTTACCCTCCGGCTTTACAGGAATCTGATAGTACCTTTGCTCAGATCGCACTTTAGAGATTAGATTTAGCTCAAATCAACCTGGCAAACAGACTATTTGTATCAGGGTAATGGATCCACCAGCCCTTCTGTGACAGCATTCAGTTTCCTGTAATCTATACTACAGCCTGTGTTCTCCCAGAGGGTTTTCTTCAACAGAACCCCACTGGTAACTGTAGGGAGGATTTCACTGAGCGAGATAATCCCTTCTCTCAATCAGATAATCTAATCTCCACCCTTAAAGCTTATTCCATAGCGAACTGAATCGAATAAGCTTTCATACAGATTGGTGTTGGGTCTTATGAGATTTCATATCATACACCCAATAAATCTTTGTGGGTATGTCCCTGAACGGTCCGTTTAACCACAACAGTAAAGATTATTCATAACCTATTGAACCCTCTCCCTCTGATATTTCCGTTAAGTGTGTGCGGAATTTTTACCTGTGCGGCGGTTTTCACAGGGATGTAAAGGATATTCATGGAGAAGTGAGTGGTTTCCTTTTTCATCTCCATTTGCAATAGGACAAGGTCAAGTAGGTGTGTCGCTTCCTGGTTTCCTCTGTCCAGAATATTCTATCAGGAGATTCACATGATAGATTTTCTCTTTCCCCTTTCTTTATCTATCTTATAATTTGTTGTTCTAGCCACCATTCTTTTGAACCTGTAATCATTAACCTTGCCATCCAATTTTTGCAATTTATACTGGCTGCGGCAGTTGTAAAGGAGCACCTTCTCTCCCTACAAATAATACTCGGTCTTCGCATTTTTATTGTTACTAAGGCAGCAGGCTTTTTCCTGGCTTGTCACAAATTTTTCATTGGCATTGTTTCCAGCCAAGTTTTAAGACGAGCTGGCCAGGCTCGTTCAACAAATTCATATGATCGAGGTAATATTTTCTACACTTTTTTCAATCGGTCCAGGTCCTTAACAAGGCTTCCCAAGTGACCATTTAATTGGCCTTCCAAATAAACAATGTTGCCGGGGCCATACCGGATGATACTATGGGGTAACCACCCGGTAAGACAAACTAGGCCGCGGGAAGGTTATCTGATCCCATGTATCATGGTTTTATCATGTGCCAACTTCCTCAGGATTCCGACAATGAGAAGTCCCGTTAAATCTTTCTACTTGGCCATTTCCTAGACGGATGATACGGGCTACAATGAAAGTTGTTTTGGCCTTGAAAGATCCTGAATACTTCTTATAGTTAGTTTTTTCCCCTTGGAACAGAGAGCCATTATCCGTCAAGATTTTGGTTGGGAAAGCCAAACCTTGTGAAGATTGTGAGTAAATGCCTCTTGGCACAATGCTGTCCGAATCAATTGATTACAGGGCAACGCCTCTCCCCACATATAAACAATTGTCCCACCAGAGTTCAGAATGTAACTGGTTCCTACACTTGGTCCGAGTGAGAGGTCCCACAATGTCACGGCAAACTCTTTCAAAGGGGTTTCCACTATGGGCAAATTTCCCCTAGAGTTGACTGGATCCATGTAGTCCAATGCTTTTGAGCATACCCGTTGGCGGACTCTGGGGACAGATTTAAAATTTATACATATTCTCTTTATTGTCTTTCAGTTATTCCTGTCCTGGCCAGAAATAATGACAAGCTATACGCTGTCCCTAGTGCGCTGATCCCCATATGTGAACCCACTGAAGGGAAATCGCATGTCCTAAGTTACCAACACTTTAGAGTCATATATGAAATTGGGAAAGACCAGCTGTCCCGTGATCATTGGATCCATTTCCAGCCTTCCCTATATATTCAATTTGTTTCTTCATAATAGAAATCTCCTTGCCTGGAGGTGTAAATGACATTTGGGCTAATTTCTTAAAACAAGGGCTTGAGGTCTTATCCTCCGGCCTGTGCCCTTCCTCATTCTCATCTGGATGGGTATTTATCGGATATCCTCCTCCTTTTTAGACTGTGATCTGGTCTGCACTGTTGCCATGGTCACACGGTCTCTTGGGATGGGGCCCAAGAAGACATAGTCTTTACATCCCAATGTATCTAGAGGGTAGATTGTTTTCAAATTTATCACTGCTGCTTTATGACTTCCTTCCACATATCGCGGGGATTTCTCCACATTTATCCTGGCGACGGGAAGTGTCATGGTCGCTACGTCCTTGGTTGCAGTTTGAATCTCCACTGTTTCTGTGGTGTATTGATCTGCCTGCACCAGGTGAGAACTCACAATTGAATCATAATCTAATCCCAGTATCATACAAATACACCTTATGGTGACACCATTGCGAGAGTTTACATCTTCACACACGGGGGGTGGTAAGGTTCCTGTTGTTCAGTAAGGTTGACCTTTACTCCTTTCTCCCATTTTCATTGCAGCGAAGTAGGAGTTTTCTTTCTACAATTTTTTCAGTGTTATGGTTGTCCATCCGAACAATGTTTACAATAGGGAGCGGGTTCTTTCCCGGTGGTTAAAGGGTTTTCTGTCATTATATTTCCTTTCATTGAGGGGGGGGGATTGTGGGGGTTTTTTATGGGGATAGTCATGTGTGGGGGCCTATCAAACGGTGGTGCTTACCTTTGTTTCTGGTCTCTATGGGTCAAAATTATTAAGTTTTGAGGGTGGCCTTATAAAATTTGTCTACACTGTTTCTTTTTATTTTCAAAAATGACGGTCTGCTTGGGCAGTGCATGGGAGGGGGTACCTTAGTCAGCGGAACCAGTGAGTAAAAGTGTCACCCAGCCTCTCTGCACCTTGTTCCATGAGAAACTTTCTCAGGTCTGGAGCCATGGACTCTCTTAATTGCTCTATAAGGACCATTTCCTTAAGATCTTGGGTTTTCCCCAGAGAAGTCCATTTCTCCAAGTATGTCTCTATTCGTGCAGAGAACTGGTGATAAGTTTCACCTGATAGTAGTTTAGCATTCCTAAATTTTTTCCTATAGAATTCTGCATTCTTTTCATATCTTAACAAAAGAGCCTGCTTTAGCATGTCATAATTTTCCTGATCACCTCTGCTCATTTTTGCAAAAACTTCATGAGCTGCCCCACGAAGTCCTTGAGATAACTTTAAGCTCCACCTTTCTCTCTCTAACCCATACGTGGTAGCTAATAGTTCATATCTATTTAGGTAACTTTCTATGTCATCGTCTTTCTCAACAAAATGGTCTAAATGAAAACTCATAGCTGAGGTTGAGGTTCCCTGACTAGCAGTAGCATCGGAGGCAAAGGGACTGGCACCATTTTCAGGAGCATGGCCTTGAAATTCTAACTCCCTGAGTCGTAACTCATGTTCCCTTTGTAATCTCTTCTCCTCCTTTTCTGCTTCCCTTTCTGCAGCCTGCCTTCTTTCCTCAGCTTCTCTTTCTGTAGCTAATCTCTTTTCTTCTCTTTCTGCAGCTAATCTCTTTTCTTCTCTTTCTTCAGCTAATCTCTTTTCTTCAAACTGGAGCCGCTTTATTTCCGCCTCACGATCCGCCTCCAATACCCTAGCCTCTTTGTCAGCCTCAATCTGTAGCCTCTTAATTTCTTTATCTGCCTCTAACTTTCTTTCTGCTTCAAATTTTCTTTCTTCACGTTCAATAAATTTGTCACATTCAGTTGTGACATAAGCAATCATAATTTGTCCCTCCATTCCCAGCTCTTTAGCAGCCTGCACAGCAGCAGATCGAAACTTTGCCAGGTCAGCCATTTTGTACTAGGCAAAACCTTTTAAAATTTCTAACTAGACAAATTTCTAATTATGACTAACAATTTCTAATTATAACTAAGAACAACCACAGGCACTGATAGCTCAACCACTATTTAATTTCTCCAAAAAGGAATGCTTTTAGTTTTATACTATCTGAGATTCCTAATATAATTGATAATATTTTTAAGAATTTAAAATCCCAGAAGCAAACTACCCAATATAGCTGGTGTTATGAAAAGTTCAATCCCCAGGAGCGAGACATCAATATATGTGGTGGGTTTGATGTTAATACAGTTTGTTGTTAAGAAATCTTAGTGTACTGAATGAGGTCAGCTGTGAAGGTCCCTGAATATAATAAATATTAGAGTAAATTTCCAGGGTACCTTTCTACTACCACCACTATGATCTCATTCAGGCTTATTCTAGATAGAATGTAAGATGACTACGTTTGGTGTCTAGTGTTATGAAATGTTAGTGTAAGGTTGCATTAACCAACTAAACATATAAACAATTACGCAAATTATTTTATTATCTAATACAACACAACAGTACCACGACAATCACATACAAACTACACTTTAAAAGACTACCTTTAGTAAGTCAGTGGTTGAAAGTTAAGGTTTTTCAATTTATTGTCCTGAATCTAATTTATTTGGAATCAGGACTGACAATCAAAGTGAAATCATAGAAAGTGGTTAGTTTGATAGCAATTTGTTTAACATCCCGACGTTTCTAGCCCCATGCATAAGACGAACAAACGAACGAACTTTATTTTTAAAGGGTTAAAAGTGGGCGTGCAGGCCCGTCAAACATTCTGCCCTTCAAAACTCTCTCTCTCTCTCTCTCTCTCTCTCTCTCTCTCTCTCTCTCTCTCTCTCATCGTGCATCCTTTCATTCTCATTTGTACTTTAAGCAATTATTTAAAGACGTTATAATGGTAGTATAACAACATACATTTATAGTATCCAATCATAATCAAAATTAAAGTACTGTATGCTTAAAAAACAAAAATTAAAGTAATTTATAAAAAAGAATAACAAAAGCAATAGACTCATATATATATATATATATATATATATATATATATATATATATATATATATATATATATATCTATATATATATATATATATAATATTAGTTGCGTCTTAACGACATGCCTGGGGGGGGGGGGGGGGGTTTGGTGTTTGCTACGGTGACTGTTAATTTATTTTACCATCATGTCCCAATTTATTACTCTTTTAATGTTCTGGTTTCCTCGACATTTTGTATTTTCTTTTCTTTCGGATTCTATCTACGTGGCCCATTATTCCCCTTCTCAGACCCAACCCCGCGGTTTGTTTACGTTCTGGCCTTCAGTATAAATTCCCCACTGGTCAGCAGCGGTCAGCTAACGATAATGTTACCTAAGCGCACCTGGTGTTTGTCTGACCATAGGAATATCTCTTGCGAGTAAAGTGTTTGATCACGAGCGAGAGGGTTTCTGTGAAGAAACGGTTCGCTAGCGGGAGGTACCTTTTGAGGTCCGGGGAAACAGGTTTGATCTCCGATTCAGGAGGAGATAAAACCCGCGGTTGGTCTTTGTGGGTTTGGCCCGTAGACGACGCAGTTAGAGCTCATAATATTATGTATTGTCTATCTGGGGATCTTTCTCGCGGTTGTTGCTTCTGATGTATACCTCTAGAATAACCTTTGTCTTACTCTTGATTACGTTATACGCCGAACATCTGTAGAAACAAGCCATGCCAGGTGTCCGGGTAGCGTTATTTGTAAACTATAAGAGTAGAGGGTTTTAATCAGTCAGACACTCTCGTAAAATATTTCCTGCCCGAGAGGACCACAATGAGAATAAGGCAGACGATAACACAGAACTAAATGTTATTTGCCTATGTTCTCGGCATTTCTCGGGTTGAGTAGACATCTATTATAATATGTATATTCATGTTAGCTTTTTAAATATAACTGATAGGAATGTGACTTGAATTCATTTTGAGGATTTCTCCCGGTAATTTCAGTGAGAGTGTTGCGCCGTCTACAGCCTTAGTTAAACGAGTGACGAAACAGTCAGGTGTCAGTGTTATTTTTTTTACCATGGGTTAAAGGTGAACTTACGATAACAGATACTCACTAGGCGTAGAATCAGTCCGTACCAAGGCTTACCATGGGTTAAGAGTAGGCTAAAATAACTGTCATTACTGTAAGGAAATGTCAGGGGTGTGGGTGATCCACTTAAAAAATTGAATAGTGTTGTGCAGGCGCTATAACTCTGAATTATAGGAGATAGTCCCTTATTCCTTTTAGATAGAAACTTCTAGTGGCTGGGTGGAATTTGATATGCTTACTTGTATAGTCAGACACTAGTTATAACTTTCACAGAAAGCAGGCCCCAGCCAGAGAAAACATTATGTCTTAGGCTTCAGTCACAACTGTATTATTATAGCAAGAACATTGCATTTTCTATGTATTCATTTGTGGGATGTTAATATTTTTCCCCAAGGGGGACATACGATTTATTTTTGTAATGTCAAATGCTGTAATCTGTTAATGTAAATTCATTTAAATGTTGCAAGATGAATAGCATATCCACTCAGCTGTAACTACAGGGTTAGGTTTCCTGTATGTTGAGTGGGAAGAAGAGGAGTAGGTTTTACTGTCAGAACATTTACTGACAGGTACATGGGTGTACAAAATATATTAGCCTATGCGGGCGCATGCTGATAATTGATAGAGTGGAAGGAACAGGAGACTTATATGGTTAAAGACAGCCCTAAACTATCATAGCAATGATTACAATAATTTAAATCCCATAGTGGAGCATAACTGTTTTGTATAACGTTAGTGTAATTTTATTGTTTGCTTGATGTAAAGGTCGTCTCTTTTTGGGTCTCAGTTTCAGGGATACCGAATTGCTAGAGCAAGACTCCAGTCAGGCGAAGAACGTCATATTCTCTTCGATCTAGAGGGTTTCTGAAAACACCTAGCATTCACGAGGCGTCACCCCCATACCTGAAACAAAACCCTTTGTCAACGCCATTTCCTCTAACGGGAAATTAAGCTCACGCAGTGTGCAACGAGCCAACGCAAAATCTGAAATCGTATTGCAGTAGTAGTTTCCTACTCGCCTTTGGATTACCAGTCAGAGCATTGCGGCTTCCAACCTATCTAACAGCCCAGCGTCTATAGCAGAATTTAAATCACCAGACTTTGTGTGCTTAAACGGAGCACTCAGTCAAATCACAGTTCAAGCCAGCCCAAACCGGATTTACTACCAAGTACGCAAGCAAAATTCTCAGCGTCGGATAGGAGCGCAAGGGACCATTCGTCCTCAAGTAACTTCGTCTTGTGTGTATTTCTGGTTATTTAAAACCCCGCACTTATGAGCGGTCAGCCGGAGATAGACAGAGTCTTCCAGTCCCCCTCGCGCAATTAGGGGACACCAACGATAGTGCCTACAGTGAATTTATTTATGTTATTCCATCACCTTGAAGGATATCTACACGTAAAGACACTTACCGGAGCTATTACCTTTGGTCCCACGAAAGCGGACGGACTGTCACTCAGTTTATTTATTTCTCTGTGTTCTACAGGTTTTATGTTGGTGGTCTGTATGTTCGTTGGTGTGTATTTGCCTATTTGTGATTATTGATGAAATTTTATGTTGTTTGTGCGGATATGCAATATTTTCATACACTTCTTCTTTAATAAATTTTACTCATTTATTAATGAGCTGTTCACGACCCTTTCATCCATAATTAACATTTTCAAGCTCTTTACTATAGTATCTATTTATGATTCAGAGAAAAGAGGAAGAGCAGGCGGTGCTTAGACTACATAAGTGTGTTGAGGCTTAGAGAGAGAGAGAGAACTCTTAATAAATCTTCTTCCAAGTTGGTCTCAAGTCCACCTCCTATTTACACCTTATCTATGTGTAATCTATAACCTTGTCAGTTCACTATCATTGTCGATTTCACTACTATTGTCCAACTCGACAATTACTCTTACACTTTAACTCAACCACGACAGTATATTCTATCTTTGTCTCCTCGGAAACAACGCGAGTTGTATAGAGGAACTAATGAAGAATTTTTATGTTTTGATCCGTAGCCTTCATCGGACGTTCAAAGGGGTCAATAGCGTTCCCCAAGGGGACCCATAGTCTTCCCCGGATCATCAAAGGCGTTCGTAACCTTCACCGAACAATTAAAGGGGTCAGCAGCGTTCACCAGACAATCAAAGGGGTCCGTAACTTTCACCAGACAATCAAAGGTGCCCATATTCTTCACCGGACAATCAGAGTTGCCCGTAGCCTTCACCGGACAATCAGAGTTGTCCGTAGCCTTCACCGGACAATCAGAGTTGTCCGTAGCCTTCACCGGACAATCAAATGTGTCCATGGCACAAGAAGGGTTAAGAGTCCTTGATTTCGAAGAGAATTTATAACATTTTCGAGCTTAAACCCGCATATACCTCACGGCATTGCAAGCATTTTATTTGAGGTATATGTGAAATTCAACCTGTTTTATTATTTAACTGAAAAATAAATAAACTACCATTACAATAGCACACGAATAATGTAGTGTAGGCTTCTTACATGGGAACCAAGTGCAAGAATTGGCCCATGCTTTAGCAAACGAGACATGAATAATTCATGAATGTGTCGTGAGAAATTCTAATCCACATATATAAATTACAAAGTAAATGTAAAGCCTAACGAAGTAATTCAATAAAAGGAAAGAAGAATGGTAAAAGAACAGTGCGGTCACAATAGCGTACGCCGGTGTTATAGAACGTCATACTAGCTAAACAAGAAAACCCCTTTTTATGCTCCGTCTGCATAAACTACACGCGTTTCTAAGAATAAAACTGGTACTATATTTCTTATACGACCTTGATAGACACACTGCGTAATGACCTAGATTAATATTACATTAATGTCATTGTATACGCTACGTGAACGAAGGGACAGACGGGCTTAGAAGAGAGAGAGAGAGAGATGTACGGAGGAACGCATGCAATGCTACCGCGTCGTCTCGCGATGCCACCCCACGCGAAAGGCATGCAGGCTTGATTTTTTTTTCAAATAAACAGTGACAAAAAAAAACACTACCAATACGAGGTAAGGTTTTAAAAAACATGTTTAATGCTTATTAGGAAACATGACAATACTGTTTTATGTCTGAAATCCTGACTTTATACTGACAGAACAGTCGAAAAGGCAGAACAGGTGGCGGTTCTAAGACAATAAATAAAAAAACAAATACACGACTATCCTAGAATAATACGTATTTGTAACGAAGCCACTTGGCCCCATTAAACTTATATATTTGGGTGCCTTAGGACTTGCTGACAAAGAATATGTTAGGTGTTATGCAAATAGTCTAGTAATTAACAAATTATAGCCAAAATACTATAGTGGTGTTGTCTGACAGCACAGGATCATATTTGCTCACAATGGCATGTTTGGACACTGCTTTAGGGGAAATGAGGCCAACACGTTAAATCCGATTTGATTGGCTAGAATAATATGTAAGGCGAAACATGATTAGTCGACTGCAAATGCTATTTTTGGTTGTTAATGGAAACGGTAGGAAGGGTAAATTTTTTCAAAGGCTTTTGTAAACATGGTCTCATTGGTTAGACCATTTGATATAGTCAATTAGGAGCGTCAGTTCAGGGCCACTTTTTGAAAATAAACTTTGTGAAGAGCAAGTGCGTTGAGAACCAGCTCATATTTTTCTAATAAAAGCCTGGGACAGAGGCAGATCCGAATTGTGCCATAACTCATCGCCAGTCAACGTACTTGTTTAATATTTCCTTGAATTTGGTAAGCTAGACATATTTGATATCTTTTAGATGAAAATTGAATGTGAATTGATAAATTATGTCTGTCTGTGTGTAGTTCAGTAGCAAACATGAGGCAAAGCCTAGATATTGCTCCACCTTGTAAAAAACTTGTCGGAGAGGAGTATAACTGCATAGGATTGCCAAATAGTACTATGACACCTATCTTATTGTATAGAAGGAATTAATGCTGGAATTGCAGAGGCGTTGTAACCATTAGGGAGAGGAATACTGGTGTATATTGTTACATACGAGGCTAACAGTTGGCCTACAGCGCTGAACTCGGTGTTTGTTATGTTTTGTGCTTCATTGTGGAAATAGATTATAAATTAGTTCTGAAGTAGGAGGTACAACCTTCTTATTTCAGGGACCGTGGTACTGAAGTAGTAGAGCAGCACCTGGTCTCAGTTTTGCTGAATCCAGGGGCTGGTAGCATACTCCGTGTTCAAGATATCGACCAGTGTTGTTTCTCTCAGAATGAGAACAAGCTAGCAAGGTCTGGAATTGGCCCAACTGAAATAAGATTTTTCGTTTGGCCAGTACAGATGAGCTCATTCCCACTGCCACTGAAGCAGAACCCCACTCTAAACATGGACTGTACCGGAGGTGTATGCAATTGTGCGCGGTCGTGGTGCTTGGGGGGGGGTGTGGGTAGTAAGGTGGTCTGTGAGTATGGTGAGATGCAGATCTGTAGGGTTATTTGCAATAGGGGGGGGTGGGAAAGCGTGGTGGTGGGGTTGGGGAGTTTATCTTGTTGGGATTTGGGTTGCGTAGAGGGGCTTACACTTGGGGAGGTTCTGAAAACAGGGGGTGGTACGAGGGGTATAGCTGATACGAGAGGTGATACATAAGGTTGATAAAATCTAGGACAATGTCAAGACACTGGACGGTTGGATTGTGTATGACGTTTTGATTTAGAAATAATGCGAAACTGGGTGATATATGGGTTAACATAGTGGGTTTGGTCCGAGGGTACTGATGCTAAGTACACAGGTGACAATGTGGTGACGATATTGATTTACGTGGGGGAGGTGACATTTGAGAGTAGTGCAGTTTTGGGGGCATTGGTGGGTCACATCGCTGGAGCAATTTGAACATGGACATTACGCTTATGTGGGATGTGGGATGCGGGGTAAAACGCCTTAAGTGTTGCATACCATCTTAATCCATGAGGGGGTCTTGTATGACTTTGGTAAGTGTTGAGTGGTTAAGTCTAATTTCCGTATGGTTGGTGGACCGCTTTTCAGTATCCGCTTATTTATTCGCAGAGGACTAGGTGATCTATTAGCCCGCCCAAGTATGTAGGATAGGATTTTAACTAGCACAGGAGGCTGCAGTCGCTTAAAAAGTCGACGCTAACGTACTTGACTAGGATGTCTAAGATAGTCCTCAAAGATCATAGGAGGTCCACCTTGACAATGTTATCGCATCAGATGACGGGTAGTAAGAGGAAGATATCGAGATTGGGATGGTGTGCGTATTACACTGTCTTCTTAGACATGACCGAGCGACGGTACGACAATGTGAGGGCGCTAAGTTTGTTTTCGTGGATGGTCGCTCATCGATGAGATTACTGGGGAAGACGTATTCCATAGTCATGGTATTGGGTTGCATATCTGTATCGGAGTACGTAATGGATCTAGTCTTATGACGCAACAATTTTTCCAGACACATACCCCTTCAAGTTATCTAAAGGATCCAATCTGTGGCAGGGGATATAGCCGCACTGGGATGGAGTGTACGGTTTGTTCACAAACGACTGATATGTGCAGGTTGGGGGGTAGATGGGGTGAGAGGCTTGAGTCAATGCGGGTTGTATGGCACACTACTGGGGGGGAACTGTTCTAATATAGAGAGGTAGCAAACCAAGGATGATGCTTGGTTTAGGTGCATGTGTAAACAGTAATTACGCACCCTCCCCAACCACCCTGGAGTGGGATGTGGTGCACTTCATTGTAATGTCCCCGGACATCAAAGTAACCCAGCCCGTGGAGTACTAAAGACTGTAATCAGCGCTAGAAAGTAACTGTTATGACGTTGGCAGTACGTACTGACAGCTTTGACCCTAGATCGTGTATATATTGGGCTGGCGAGGGCATACGGGGATTGGGACGTTAGATAATGTAGGATACTCTTTTCTTGGGTAGACTCGCCACTATGAGGGTCCACTGGGGACCTTCCATGATAGATGGGGTGTGTGGCTGTCGACTGATGTGGGCTTGTGGTTCGAATGAAGTGTTTTGAAAGATATATCACAGACTAAATTGTGTAGAATGCCGTTGGAGTGGGCTAAATATGGCGTCGGGGATAAGGGTTGAGCAATCTGTTAGCATGACGGGCCTGGAAACCTTTCTTTGATAATGTTATACGACATTGTTATGTTTGTAGGCGTCGATCGAGTACTAATGGACTTTGACCTACAGGGTGTTGGCTCATTAGCTATCGAGAAACCATAATATGCAGGCCTGCTGATGTAGGTTAGAAAAGCACGATATTTTGATCAGGATGGGATGTTTTGGGCATGAACAGTGTTATGAGTGTGAGAACAGTAACCTAGATATTTAGATTCAGTTTGCTGGCCTGGTATTATTGGGCAGTTTGATATGTTTTCGCTTACGTATCAACTGGTTAATCGTATTAAGCAAATTTATTGAGACGCGAAGGAAAAAATTAGCTAGTGGAAAAAAGATCTGAAAGAAACGATTAACGAGGCTGAAAAAGATCACTTTAGCCCGAGGCGTTGCAGAGATGTTGAGGGGGTTCTGACCAAGTGAGTCACGACAGGCTTGATTAGAGGCTGTGGCTCTAAGATAGTTGTCAAATTGGCGGATGAGGCTAAGAAGTCTACCAAATTGGGAGTACAGAAAGAGATATATGCAAAAGAGAAAGGCTGCTCAAAGGTGTATAGCAGAGGGTAAATCGAAGGCAAGCTTGCGCTTCAAGGGAAGAAATGTGATTGTATGGCTGCAGAAAGAGGGAAGGACAGTAGAACGTGAGTGAATGAAGTGATTGACAGTAGGGATCATGACGTGTAAGCCGTATGAGTCACCGGCTTACAAAGGGGAGTTCTGAGTAGTGTAAACGACTAGCCTTGCATGTTGGGAAATATTTCGCATCAGTACCATATTATGGGTCGCCAGCCTCATGAAAGCCGACATGGGTACACCAGGGACCTAGCATCCCGTACATACCTTTTAACCAAAACTTTTCTGTTTAGTTCATCAATTTTGTATGTGCTGGGGAATCACATGTACCCACGGCACATTGGTGGGACGTAGGATACTCTAGATCCCTGATTTGACTAAATTGTATTGGAACTCAGTTATGGTACATGAGTTTGGGATGTGTAACGGACGTAATGGTTGCGTGAGAAGGATGTTTAAGATATGTTATTGTGGAAAGCTTGATCCACGTAGTAGTCTGGGGTTCTAAATGAGTATATGTAATTTGACTCATAATGTACCTCTGTCCCCCGAAGCGATATGCTGGGTGCAGCTAACTTTATGTCATAAGTAATTGTTAGAAAACTGAGGGGGTATAAGCCCATGTCTAGTTTGTTGTAGATATGCAACACGCGTCACCCCCCCCAAGTTATGTCGATGGAATTACGGTATTAGACCAACCTTATGAAGTGTATGATTACCAAAATATCTACTGGTCAGGGTGAATACGGAGAAGTTCTGATTATGACAACTGGCGTACAAGTAACGGACTATCTTGGTTAACGATATGACCGCCAGTTATGGAGTAGGCTCCCTGCGTACCTGGGACAAGGAATAGAGTTGCGCCGCGCCCCCCCTGCGAAAAAAATTTGAGGATATGAACTATATCGTGAACTATTATGTTCAGGTGATAACGCTATGTACAGTTATCGCGTACGGTTAGAGCTCCGGACTTGGATGCAAATGTTCTTTCTCTTGGGAAGTCTCAACATGGTGCGGATGGTTAAGGTGCACCCGCTGCACTTTAGTATACAAACACAGTTGAGAATCCCTTGGCATCCAGTGAACATCGAGTGAAGAGGAAGTTTGGCTGGCAGAGAATGCTGGTAAACAAGATTAATTAGAGGCTGGGGAAGTGAACTATATTGTGGATACTTAAGGAATTTTTATGTCAGGCAGTTCTAGAACAGAGGTATCTGGTAATAATATTTGAATACAGGTAGACTTTTATTAAGGCACCACAGATACGTTAATATAATTTGATCATAGAGATCAGAACAAAGGTAAGCACCAGTTTGATAGGCCACGGTCATGAACAATAAAAATAAAAACCCCACAATTCGATGAAAGGAAATATGATGAAAGAAAATCTTTCAACCAAGGAAGGAAGTGGTGTACAAAGTGTAAGATGAACAATCATACCCACTGAAAAATTGTAGGAATATAAAACTCTCGTTTTGCTGCTATGAAATCTGGGGAAGAAGGGAACAAAGAAAGGTCAACCTGAGGAACTACAGGAACCGTACCACCCCCCAGTGTGTGAAGGATTGATGTAATCTGTAATCGTGTGCTACCATAAGGTGTTTATATGAGACAGGTTTAGATTTTGATTCAGTTGTGAGTTCTCACCTGGTGCAATCCAGATCAATACACCACAGAAACAGTGGAAATTCAAGCTGCAACCAAGGAAGTGCTAGCGACCATGACACTCTCCGTATCGCTAAGATACATATGAAAAAAAATAAACGCGATATGTGGAGGGAATAATCTAAAGCAGCAAGTGATAAATGAACCAATCTACCCTCTGATATTGGGGTGTAGATATGTCTTCCTGGGGAATCCCAAGAGACCTGTGATATTGGCAACGGTGCAGACCAGATCACAGTCTAAAAAAGGAGGAGGAAAATCCAATAAATACTCATCCAGATGAGATGAGGAAGGCACAGGCGGAGGACAAAACACTCAAGCCGTGTTTCAAGAAGTTGCCAAAATGTCATACACCTCCAGGCAAGGGAGAATTTTATATGAAGAACAAGTTGATTTATAGGAAGGCTGGATCTGAATCCAATGGTCACGGACAGCTGGTCCTTCCCACTTCATATAGGACTAAAGTGTTGGAACTAGGGCATGCGATTCCCTTCAGTGGTCATATGGGGATCAGCGCAACAGGACAGCGTATAGCTTGTCACTATTTCTGGCCAGGGATAACTGAAGATATCAAACGATATGTAAAATCCTGTCCAGAGTGCCAACGAGTAGCACCTAAGCATTGGACTGCACCAGCAACTCTAGGGGAAATGCCCATAGTGGGAACACCCTTTGAGAGAGTTGCCGTGGACATTGTGGGACCTCTCACTCGAACCAAGAGGAGGAACAGCTACATTCTGACTCTGGTGGACACTTGTTCTATGTGGGGAGAGGCGGTAGCCCTGTCATCCATTGACTCTAAGCATGTGGCAGAGGCATTACTCACAATTTTCACAAGGGTAGGCTTTCCCAATCAAATCTTGACTGATAATGGCTCTCAGTTCAAGGGGAAACTAACAGAAGAAGTTCTCAGGATCTTCCAGGCCAAACACTTCCATTGTAGTGTGTACCATCCCCAAGGGAACGGCCAAGTGGAAAGATTTAATGGCACGTTGATGTCGATCCTGAGAAAGTTGGCACACGAAAAACCAGATACATGGGACCAGTACCTTCACGCCGCCCTCTTTGCTTATCGGGAGGTACCCCATAGTTCAACCGGTATGGCCCCGGCAACATTATTATTTGGAAGGCCAATAAAAGGTCCACTCGAAGCTCTGTTAAGAACGTGGACTGATGAAAAGGCAGAGGAAAATATTACATCCTCATACCAATATGTGAATGAGCTGACCACTCGTTTTAAAAACTGGCTGGAAACTTGCCAATGAAAATTTGAGACAAGCCAGGAAAAAACATGCTGCCTATTACAACAGGAAAGCTAAAGACAGAGATTTGGCTGTGGGAGAGAAGGTACTGCTTCTTCTACCCGGTAGTCAGAATAAGTTACAAATTGGATGGCAAGGTCCATATACAGTTCTAGAGAAGGTGTCTAGAACAAATTATAAGATAGATAAGAAGGGGAAAGAAAAAATCTATCATGTGAATCTCCCGAAGAAATATTTGGAAAGAGAACATCAGGAAGAGACACACTTGTTGACCTTGTCCATTGCAATGGAGATGAAAAAGGAACCACTTTCATCATTTGAATATCCATTACACCCCTGTGAGACAGCGGCACAGGTGAAAATCAGTACACATTTAACGAAAAATCAGAAGGAGAGAGTGCAACAGGTTCTAGATGATCATACAGAGGTGTTAACGGACCGACCGGGGCATACAAACTTATTGGAATATGATATGAAACTGATAGACCCCACACCTGTCTGTATGAAAGCCTATTCGATTCCTTTTGCTAAGGAGAAAGCCTTGAAGGAAGAGATAGACTATTTGTTGAAGGAAGGAATAATTTCACACAGTGAATCTTCGTATAGTTCCAGTGTGGTGCTCTTAAGGAAACCCTCTGGAGAACATAGACTCTGTATAGATTACAGGAGACTGAATGCTATCACAGAAGGTCAGGTGGATCCATTGCCGGATACAAATCAGTTGTTTGCCAGGCTAAATAAAGCTAAATATTTCTCAAAAGTGGATCTGAGTAAAGGATACTATCAGATTCCAGTAAAGCCTGAGGTTAGACCGTACCTAGCTTTTAGTACCTCAGAGGGACACTATGAGTTTAACAGATTGCCATTTGGATTGAAGAATGCGCCTAGTGTCTTCTCTAGAATGATGAGAAAATTGTTGGATCCTCTGAATAATCCATGCATCACAAACTTCATGGATGATATCCTTATAGCAACAGAAACATTTGAGGAACACATTGACTCTCTGAACATGCTGTTTAATCGACTTAGAGAAGCGAATTTAACAGCCCGACCAACCAAATGTTGCGTTGGATGTAAAGAATTAGAATTCTTGGGACACACAGTCCATCAGGGAAACATGACCCCTGACCCCAAGAATTTAGAGAAACTAAAGAAAGCCCCGAGGCCACAAACCAAGAAAGACGTGAGATCCTTTGTCTCATTATGTGGTTTCTACCAAAAGTATATCAAAAAACTTTAATTCCATATGTGCACCGTTAACTGATTGACACGCAAAGGAAATCCAGATCGAATTACATGGACAGCACAATGTGAATTGGCCTACCAGGAATTGAAGGAAAAGCTCACAAGCAAACCTATTTTGAAATTACCTGACTTAAGTCAAGAATTCATTGTGAGAACGGATGCAAGTAATATCGGGTTGGGCGCGACCCTGTTACAGAAATCAGATGCACTGGATGGGGAATTAACCCTAGTGGCATATGCTAGCAGAAAGTTGAATAAAGCTGAACAAAATTATTCAACTAGCGAAAACGAATGTCTTGCAGTAATATGGGCGATCAAGAAATTCAATATTTATCTGTATGGGAAGGCATTCAAGTTGCAAACGGATCACAAACCCTTGTCGTTTCTAGCGCAGGCTAGGCATGAAAATTCGAGGTTACTCAGATGGTCCTTACTTTTGCAGCCATTCCAGTTCAGCATAGAGTATATTTCTGGAAAAAAACTAACCTGGGTGCGGATTTTCTAAGCCGCCATCCGTGTGATGAGAATCACCGTAAGCCCCAGGAATAATATTAAATTTCTCTATGTGTATATAGAATTATAGACTGACATGTGATGTCTGTTTTAAGTGGGGAGAATTTGTCGTGAGAAATTCTAATCCACATATCTAAATTAGAAAGTAAATGTAAAGCCCTAACGGCCCAGTAATTCAATAAAAGGAATGAAGAATGGTTAAAAACCAGTGCTGGTCAGGACAATTCGTCGTCCACACTGTTTTATCACAGGAGCCGTTCAGGTTATTCAGTCAAATTTCCGGTCGTAAATTGGTATCCATTTATTCAAAGCTGACGCCCGGAGGTTTGAAATGAACACTGGTCGCTGTAAAAAGCGCCGAAGAATCTACACTAGCGTACGGCTTTGTCCTGACAATATATAAATAGAAACGTAACTGTAAAGCCTAACTGTAATTCTTAGGAAATGAATTGTAAAAGAACAGTGCGGTTAGCGTTACGCCGTGTGTTATAGAACGTCATAACAGCTAAACAAGCATAATCCCCCTTTTTATGCTCCATTGCATGCATAAACAACAGTACACGCGTTTCTAAGAATAAAACTGGTACTGTGTTTCTTAGAAACCTTGAGATAGACACAACTGCGTAATGACCTAGATTTAATATTACATTAATGTCATTGTATACACTACGTGTAACTAAAAAAGACAGACGGGCTTAGAAGAGAGAGAGAGAGAGAGAGGATGGAGATGAGGAACGCATGAATACTACCCACGAATACGTTGCGTGCTAAAATTCGATGCCACCCCACGCGAAAGGCATGGCAGGCTTGATTTTTTTTTTCAAATAAACAGTGACAAAAAAACTACCAATACGAGGTAAGGTTTTAAAAAACATATTGAATGCTTATTAGGAAACATGACACAATACTGTTTTATGTCTGAAATCCTGGCTTTATACGGACAGATCAGTCGAAAAACGGCAGAAACAGGTGGCGGTTCTAAGACAATAAATAAAAAAAACAAATACACGACTATCCTAGACTAATAGATATTTGTAACGAAGCCACTTGGCCCCATTAAACTTATATATTTGGGTGCCTTAGGACTTGCTGACAACGAAAAATTATGTTAGGTGTTATGCAAATAGTCTAGTAATTAACAAATTATAGCCAAAATACTATATAGTGGTGTTGTCTGACAAAACAGGATCATTATTTGCTCACAATGGCGTGTTTGGGAAATGAACACTGCTTTTTAGGGGAAATGAGGCCACCACGTTAAATCCGATTTGATTGGCTAGAATAATATGTAAGGCGAAACCTGATTAGTCGACTGCAAATACTATTTTTGGTTGTTAATGGAAACGGTAGGAAGGGTAAATTTTTTTCAAAAGGCTTTTGTAAACATGGTCTCATGGGGGCTAGACCATTTTGATATAGTCAATTAGGAGCGTCAGTTCAGGGCCCACTTTTTTTGAAAATAAAAAAAAAAAACTTTGTGAAGAAGCAAGTGCGTTGAGAACCAGCTCATATTTTTCTAATAAAAGCCTGGGGACAGAGGCAGATCCCGAATTGTGCCATAACTCATCGCCAGTCAACGTACTTGTTTAATATTTCCTTGAATTTGGTAAGCTAGACTTATATTTGATATCTTTTAGATGAAAATTGGAATGTGAATTGATAAATTATGTCTGTTGGGTGTGTGTAGGTTCAGTAGCGACAAACATGAGGCAAAGCCTAGATATTGCTCCACCATGTAAAAAACTTGTCGGAGAGGAGTATAACTGCGTGGGATTGCCAAATAGTGCTATGACACATATCTTATTGTATAGAAGGAATTAATGCTGGAATTGCAGAGGCGTTGAAACCATTAGGGAGAGGAATACTGGTGTGTATTGTTACATGAGAAGCTAACAGTTGGCCTACAGCGCTGAACTCGGTGTTTGTTATGTTTGTGCTTCAGTGTGGAAATAGATTATAAATTAGTTCTGAAGTAGGAGGTACAACCTTCTTATTTCAGGGGACCGTGGTACTAAAGTATTAAAGCAGCACCTGGTCTGAGTTTTGCTGAATCTAGATTCTGGTAGCATACTCCTTGGTCAAGATATCGACCAGTGGTGTTTCTCAAGATAACGGTGAAGCAAGCGAGCAGAGGAGACAGTTTTCCTGGACCGCCCAACAGAAGATTTAGATTTTCGTTGGCCAGAGCAGCTCAATCTTGTGTATATTGTGTGGACCCCTCTAAAATTGAGGAATGTACCTTAAATCAAGAGGGACAGTTATTTGTTTTCAATATAAAAGGAACTGTGGTAGAAGGTAGGGGGGTGGGTAATTATTTTCCACCAGTAACAAAAACACATGAAGTCATAGATTGACAAACAACAACCTAGCTTTAAAAGCCAGTATTACCTCATTAGTAACTACATCACAACTTAACACACATATTGTAATAGTTATATGTCCCAGGGACAAAAGATTTCCTATGTATAAAAATTGTGTATAAAACAATTGTGATTAATTTGATTGTGAATTCCTGATTCAGCTTTGTAGTTTTGAATCAAGGATATCTATTATTGAAAGGAATTAAATTACATATTTTAAAAGTTAACACACATGAACTTACTTAAGATTTGAGTACTGTATAGATTTTATGTATGTGCGTGTCACAGTGTTGTAAAGTATTGTGGATTTTAATTAAAGTGTTTTATCTTGTTTTGTTGGTTGTAGTATTCCCCGTGTAACATACCACTTGCATCACTATCAATAACCTTGACATTTCAACGTAGTCATCACAATATTCCAGAATAAGTCTGATTGAGATCTAAATGTGGTAGCAAAGTAAGGTCATCTGTAATACACCACACTTATTAGATACAGATACCTTCACAGCTGATCTCAGTCAGTACACTAAGTCCCGTATAAATATTTATAATATCCCAACTTACCACAGAATGTAAGTGATGAGCGTTATTTGGACATACCTGAACGCCCTACTGAAGACACTGCTATCATGAACAACGTCAGACCATACGCTACGCTTGAAGTAAACAGACCAAGGCCGAGGTCACAGACAGCTATGAATGTAATGCAGAACAGAAATATAACATAGGCTGCCATAATCCTCGTGGTCAAGGTCAAGGCCTCCACTAATGCACTATTCAAGCAGTACCCCACAATAGCACCAGAAGTTTTTGCAGCCGCCATGTCAAATGCGAAAGCGGAATTGGGGAATCGAATCTGTGGAAAGGGAAAATTGGAAATATTTCTACAAAGCATAAGTTTTGTATTTTACATAGGCGTATAATAGAAATGCATTCTTCTTTACATTTCTGTTTCACGTCGAACATAAGCGTTCAGCCACATAATAAGAAACTTGGTGTTCTAGCTCGTTTTCTTTTTTTTATTTGGTGGAGGAAGGATCTTTACTAAAAGCCTCCTTCAACACCGCATTGATCAATTTTTCCAATTATTTTATTATCGTTTGTATTTTCTTTTCTACCTTGTTTTACCTTCTTCGTTGGGCCTAAATAATGTGCAAGAGCTAAGAGGAGTGGCGTCACAACGAACAACCTGGAGAGCACTGGTTTCTGCCTTATGCGCCGTGTTTGGCGCTTAAAGAATTTATTATTATTATTATTACCTTCTTCGCAATCACCACATTTCCTTTCCAAGTATTTTACTATTGTTTCCTTTTTTTCTACCTAGGAGGTTCCTGACAAGGCATATCTTGTGATGCTACCAGACTCGGCTGAAATCTTTGGCCTGGGCTGTTTCCACCAGGTAGCTTCTTTTTTTTTTTAACTTCTTGTTCAACATATAATTATCTGGTTCATTTAAACAGTTTGGCGCTGGTTGTCATTGCAGCCATGATGTCTCCAGAGACTCCAGCAACAAAGGGGGAGAGAGAATAAAACAAGTGTTCAGAAACAAAACATGCAGGGCTACTTAACCAGATAGAAGTCTATTGCTCTCATAAATCCGAAAGTTGTTAGACCAGGGCCTGATCCACCCAGTAGAAAAGCTATAAATACGAGCTTGCTGTTTCTTGAATATTCGCTCGTGCTGTCTTCAATCTTCAAGGAAGTTGCCTCTTTCATTCTGAACTCGCCTTTCCGGTGTCAACAGTGGATCTTGTTTCTGTCACCTTAAAAACCTGGTCAATTAAAAAAAAAAAAAAAAAAACAGCAGGTGATTGGTTTAGTTATGTTAATGCTGTACTGCATAAAAGCTGACTTAGCCAAATTAAAGTATAAATTATTATTGGTGTAGTGGGTTTGATGGTATTGTATGATGGTGATATTACTAAATGTAATGTATGAGGCCAGCTGTGAAGGCTCCTGAGATAAAATGTAGTTGTGAATTGTCAGAAGGCCTTTCTTGCTACCACTACGACCTCACACTCAATTTTTTTTCTTAATGAATGTAGCTATGTAAAATGTCTAGGGTAATGATATGTAATGTGGTGTGATAGTTATAGATACACCCACAGATATTTAAGCAGACTAATAATATTTAACAAATATTATAATACACTGAACTAACTCAAGAGTGTAAAATTTTTGATAGAATTATATTACATTTATTTGTTCTGGATCAAGGTGTATGTTGACCAGAACTTTTTAAAAAAAAAAAAAGGATTTAAAAATTATGAAAGAAATGCATGGAATGTTACATAATAAATGCAAGAGTGTACATATATAAGTACTAGACTAGTTAGTTTTATTAAAATGTTCTAGTAGTCATCTACTTGGGAGGATAGTTAATGCTTGTGCTGTTGGGGTGGCCTCATCACACCTGTCTATATTGACTACACAGTGTCCAGTAAATTGCAGGAATTTTATGGGGTATTAGTAACTAAAAGGCGTTGGTGAACTTCCAGCAGACCAGAGGCTCACTCAACTTGCATATGTAGCTCTGGTGCTGAAATCTGTGGTCCCACCTCTCCGTGCTGGCGGGCAATAATAGTGGTCTCTGTCACAACGTACTGCACAGATACACTCGAGTAAAATCACCAACTGAATGGACACCGCCCGTTGACAACTGAAACTCACAGCTCTGCAATCAAAGTATTGGCTATGTGTCAAAATTCTATTCTCTACCCACGTCTGGACACAACACGGACACAACAACCACATCATACAGACAGGTCAGATCTCTCTGACCAAACAGCACATTTACCATGGTGGTTTTTACATCAGATAGGTCCTCCCAGACTATAGATTCTGAAAAATATTTATTAGTTTCCTTCCCTAAAAGTGGATAGGTAATATGTTTCATTATTCTCAACACTTGATCTGTCTTTCCTAACCATTGCTGGAGTTTATGTATATTGTTGGTCCCTAGACCCTGACTTGGGCGGGGGGTCTAGAGCAAATCCCTACTTGTTTGTAAGGCTAGATTATGATATGGCAGTATCAAATCACTCGAACATTAAACAATATTCAAAATATACAAAGAAATAATTTCAATCTTACCAGATTATGAATAAAGAACACAGAAATGCTAGCAAAACTCAGCTGAGCTGCTGGCTATAGTATGGCGTCCCTGAACTTATTTCACTTTCTTTCATTTGGAAAATCACCACACTTTAAAATACTGTGTCTATCATCGAACAACTATTGAGGAATGGCCCCACTTGCGCGTCTGAGCGCCGATAAAATGATTGTCTGTGGCCAATCACTGCCTAGGTTTATTTCAAATTCAAATTTCCTACCCTAAAGTCATTTCAGTCATGCTTCAGTCAAGTATGGATGTTTATCTGTTAGTCTGTCCGTCTCTACTTGTTTTTTTTTCAAAAACGTACTTGATTTTTTTGAACCAACCTTTCTCTCCCCTCCAAAATTTTGTCGTTAAAAGTTATATTTAGACACAGCTCCCACCAATGTCCCTTCGCTTCCCTACTAAGTAGATTTGAACACCTGCGTCTCAAGGTCGTATTTATTGTGCAAATAGCGACACTTTTTATTCCATACAGTCTGTCGCTGATGTGAACAACACTGTCTTTTGTCATTATCTTCAATATTATCTATCCGTCTGTAAAATTAAGAACATATTAGTTCACTGCTCAGAATGGGCCATCCGGCCAGCTAATTTTTATATTCCTAACATTAATATTACGAAAAAGTTACTTTTTAATTTTTGTAATATTCCAAACATCTGCGTTCTGCCGCTGAATTCAAATCAAAGGCTTGGTATCGCAAAAGCGACCAATAAATGACTGTGGCGTAACATATCCAAGGTCCCTTCTGTCGAGTTCCTTACTTTATGTCAACTTGGGAAACGTGACTTTTCTCCGTTTCCCCCCCAATTGCGTCTCCTTAGCCTTTCTAGTCTCACGCAATCTTTCCAGTCATATTTTTTTCCTTTTTATCCGCCGTTCCCCTCCTGTCTAGCAAGTCAATTTTTATGGAGGGTGATGACCCGCGGTCTGGGCGATCATGTACTATCAGCAGCCTACGCATTATGTTTTTATCCTTACATGTGATCTTTGGAGGTATTTTACCGTTGTATCTCTGTCAATTTCACTACAGTCATGCATGTCTGTTCAAAATGTGTCGCACAGACGAGTAATCTCGTTATCTGTCGCTTGAGCCCACTACAAATTAGTCCGTCACTTTACCAATCTAATAACAAAAAGAAACGCACTCTGGTGCCCTATCAGCGATCTAAAACAAATACGCTGGGCGATTGCTAAGTGTTACTCTGTTAGTCCTATGTCGCCACACCCGAGATTAACAAATGCCATGGTTGTCGATTAAAAGTTATTATCTCAAAACCCGTTCGATGCAAGCAAAGTATAGGAAACATTACCCTCCTCACCAATAACAGACTTAAGCCCACTGAGAGGAGTGTTACTCTACGAATCTACTGTTAAAATACAAATTCTACTTATCTGCTACATAGCTTAGAGACTACAGAAAGAAGTTTGCCGACCTTCGAAAACAAGTCCCTTATCACGCTCATTTACTAACAACTACTTCCAGGATACGTCACTGGGGGGAATGACTCTGGGGGGGGGGGGGGGGGATTCGGATCACATGAAGCAAATGTCACCAAGGGCGGGGGGTACGTGGGGGAAGGTGCCGAGAGGGGGGGGGGGGGGGGGGGGGGGGGGGGGGGGGGGGGGGGGGGGGGGGGGGGGGGGGGGGGGGGGGGGGCGTAAAACGAAGATCACCGGTAAGCAACTCAATTTGTTGTTTTTTCTGTTGTAGCTATTTTCTAATTTGTGTTCTCACGTTGAGCGATGAAAAAGCATACCCACATGTGTGTAAACTTTATTTATTAACTTTTCCACTCGGGTTTCCCATCTTAATTTGTTGCGTTTAATACTAATTAATGCTATGGGAGCAGTGAGCACATTAATTATTAACACTTTTCCCACACTTCAGCGACCACCCAGGACACACACACAAAGGTGCAATTGTGCTGTTCGCGTTGCTTTCGGTTTTAAAAATGTCTAAACTTTCCATTCCAATAACCTTCTCCTAGGTAGTTCTCTGGTTTTTAGCTGCTTCCATTTTTGAGATTTTTTCTTTTAACAGGCTTCTACAAAAACAGAACTCTTTAATAAAATGATAAAAAATTATAGTCTATATAGATTATGCACAGATTTTAAAACGCTGAAACATGAAGTTGATTCTTTTTTTTATATAATCCTTTTTTTTGGATTCTTATGGGGGGGGGGGGGTGGTAAGATCAAGTGTCTAAAAGCTTGACACGCTCAGTGTTAAGGCACTGTGGATATCGCTTTGCCAAGACCGACACAACCAACCGTGCAGAGTGCAGCTACAATTCAAATGTCATTTGATCAGACCGGTACCTTTTTTATTGGAGTATTTATCAGGACTTACAAAACTCCTCAGGAAATCTCTATCATTTAAATAAGGAAACCCAGGAATATATTGAGGAAAACAGAACACACAAAGTCAGAGCGGGAATAAAATGTTTAAAATTAACGAACCCCAATTACACGTGTAAAAAGGCACGTCCTAGTGCCTTAACTTCCATTCTCTCTGAGCAAAAATAAAAGTCTGTAGCAAAGGGATTGGGAAGAGTTGTCATTTTAACATTTCTATATTCTTCATATACTAACACTGTGAACTAAATATGTAATATTATTACCATGTGGGAATACTTATTATGTGTAAAAATCGCATAGGTGGATGGTTCTCAGTTATTTGGAGGCGGCTGGCCAAACCTCATCGCACAAAATGATGATTTCGTGGAACCACACCACTGCACGGGCTTGGACTAACTGCTTTGTTGCTCTAGTGTCTTAAATGTAGAACTAAAACGCGTATCAGTAATCTCAAGTTCCATATGAAGACACGGAATGGAAGGATGAAAGAAATTATGTACCAATGTATTTAATTTAATAATACTTACAGTTTCAAACCAGTGTATTGTAAATGTCGATGTTAATCATATTTCACTTTAAAATTAATGAAAGTTTCAAACTTTCAAATCTTTGTAAACATAAAATGTAAATGAAAATATATTCAATTTATATTGTGAACACTTTTCAATCAGTGGAAATGTAAATGTAAACATATTCTATCGGTGCTATTAACCTTTATCATTTAAATGTAAAGTGAACTATAAAAGCTGATTCAATTTTAAATGTAAAGAAAGTTTCTCTCGAGGGGATTAAATTTAATTCTCATCTGAGGGTAAATTATGAGGTAAATGGGATGGTGGAATCAAATAGGAATAGGGGACACATAAGTAAGTGTGAGTCGGTGGAAGGAAAACGCAATA
Source organism: Oreohelix idahoensis (assembly GCA_024509875.1). Classification (NCBI taxonomy): domain Eukaryota; kingdom Metazoa; phylum Mollusca; class Gastropoda; order Stylommatophora; family Oreohelicidae; genus Oreohelix; species Oreohelix idahoensis. The sequence goes on along the minus strand of JAMPIV010017164.1, from coordinate 44,379 downwards.
ATCAGGAGTCGCGATTGCGTTTCTTATTCTTTTATCATAGTTGTTGGTGGTTACCAGTTGAAGGTTACTATCTCTGGAACAAGAAGGGTAGTTGAAGCAGTGGCCTGACGCTTTAAAGACGAGGGACCAACTTTTTGTAGACTCTCTGCCTGACAAATTCTTTAGGGAAACGGGGGATTTGGCTGCACCCTACAACTTGACCAGGCGACGAGCGTGTAGCAGTGTCCTTTATGCAAGAACCAACGCCCCCTCGCCAGCAGGGAGCAGAAACAAACCTACTGGCCAAAGCTAAGTGCAATGTATAAGCTGCCAAAGCGAAACTTTGGATTTCCCAAGAACCTGACTATTCAATCAATGATGAACCTTTTTCCTGTTCATAAATAACCTTTGTTTATTCTTTTTTCATTCAGTTAAACTGTTTACAAACTTAAGTGATTATTAAATTTTTCTTTTATTCTATTAACCGGCATTTAACATTCGAGTTTTCATTTTAACGCCCCTTGTTAAAAAACAACAAAAGTGAATCAATTATCACTGTACCACTACGCCTAGTGTTGAAACCTGTTCTGTTAAAAACAGATCCAAACAATTTTTTCAAACTTGTTTGCAACACCTTAAGTGATCATTAAATTTTTGTTGATTTCTGTAATTTTTACAAATTTAACTTCGAATTAATCACATTTTAAACAATGAACTGCATGTTTGTCTCAGTCAAATTACTACACACACTCTCTAAACAGAGCTATACCAGAATAATAAGAATTCAACTGAGTAAATCAGGGTGGGGGCTTGAACGAGCTGAAATTAATAAATGCTTAATTCCTACACAAAATTTGTCGCCAGATTCTAGAATTAACGTGCTCATCCAAAGCAGCATTGTTTTCGCTTATCTGAATATCTTGTGAAGACCCTTTGTAATAGAAGTGTCATTACCCATCTATCTACATCTCTGCCAAGATAATCTTGTGCGAAGGTAGATACCTTTGAAGCCCATATTAGATACTCTTGAGTTTTGGCTACTGTTGGACCACTACTGCAAAGCAGGAGAGGAAGTACCGTCACAATTGGGCGACATCGACGTGGGACTGAACGCGGTCGCACAGCGTGATAAGGTCAAACTTTTAGCGACTCGCGCCAGTCCCTAAAGAACATGTTCTAGATATCGCCTAGACCGTGATTGACATAAATTTCCAGATTTAACTGAAAGGAATAGTACCCTTTTCCTCCTAATGGTAAATCCAAATGATGTGGAGATAAGCTCCCCGTGGAACAGCTGTTAAATAAATCCAAGTGCACACTCACTTTCCAGGGCGCGGGTGAAGGAGAAGACACTAGTGCAATCAACTGCTCCCACTGCAAAATCCAAATGACCAAGCAATAATGATCGCTGCTGGCACAATGAATATATATGAGGGCCCCAAGCGATGCGCTTCTATGTGTTGGATAAAGATGACTTGAGCTTCAGGCAGGTGATCATTACTGGCGAGGTGGAGCGTTGTTTTTCTAATTTACAGCGAAGACTGCGATTGTAAAACTTTGTGTAGCTTTGTAAGACAGGGAACGGCATTTTTTTCAAAGAATGGCAAAGCACTTTCCCAAATCGATCCACTTACTCTTAACACTAGGCAGAGATATGCAGCCTTTTCCAGCTACAGAACCTTTCGAGGTGAGTAGGGATACTTGGTCAGCTTCAGTTTTCGCTGACCCTGGAAAAGTTCAAGCATGTTTTTTCTTAAAAATGTTCTTTTTTTCTTTCTTTACCCCCTTTTGTTTTATTTTTGGGCAGGGGGGGGGGGGCCGGGGCTTGTATCTGCGCATTCCGGGGGCGGGGTGCCTGGAAAGCGGTCGGAACGGCCCCATAGAGAAGTGGATGGCTAAGCGAGTCACGTACAGCCCGCGGGGCGCCCATGCCCCCCCGCATCTTCTTTTCTCGCACACCGCCATTCCCTGGAAAAGGGGGTGCGCAGTGCGCACGGGGGGGCCGGCTAATTGACACCAATTAAAACAGCGGTCCTGTCTTTGGCCGTGCCGTCGTGATGCACGTACTATCTAACGCATAAGTTATGAGAAGTTTGACCGCCACATTTCAGATCCAAGGAAGTTGTCAAGGAATTTTTTGAATGAAGTAGAGGACAGGGAACATGAAGTCTCGTCATTAAAAGACTGTAGGAATCGAAGGCCACACAAACATAGTTTGCTTTTTGGTGCACTCATTTCGTAAAATGGGCATGAGTAAGTGGATGTGATGGTTACCAGTGCATCGACAGCAGTGGTCTAATACTTCGGTATCTAGTGGGAATGCCAGATAAGATTCCATGATAGTGACTGAAGAAAAAATAAGGCAAGAAATGAGTCACAGAATGAGAAAAATGCATTGAAAAGAATTAATGGCCAGATGAAAAGACAGTGTCTGATACTGCAGAACCATGGCTTGCCAGAGGACGAAACCTGGAATGAGGATATTTTTGGTGATTGAGGAACAACTAGTATTAAAACCATATTAGTGCAGGTGATTATTTATCTTCTATCTAAAAAGGAAGAGTGTCTCTATTATATAGGATCTATCTATCTATCTAGGATTTCTATCTATTATTATCTATCTTGTCTATCTATCTATATTATAGTAGAGAGGTGTTGTGATGTGCCTGTCTGTATGTATGTATGTCTGTCCAACGGATTAACGTGCAGTATGGAATTTACAGTAAACGTTACTTTATGTAATTTCTAATGTTGGTACAGTTGACCTTCGTTTATGGAGATCATGTCAACAGCTGATGATGATCAATGTATTTTGATGGAGAATAAAGATTCTGTTATGGTTATGAATACTGCTGCCTGCCTATGGAGTCTATCTATCTATCTATCTATAACTATCAATCTATCTTATCTATGCTATCTGATCTATCATAAAATATTATATATTATTATCTCTTCTTCTATCGATTATCTATTCGTCTTGTTATCTACTCTGTCTGTCTGTCTGTACATGATCTAATTTAATATGGGAAAAATATAGACTTCATTCATTTGTGTATGAAAAATGCTGTCTATGGTAAAAGCGAGAGAATCCATGTTTGATTCACACTTTTGATTATAGGAGTAATCGTTCTTGATATTGATCCGGCGCATGGATTGCTCTTACGTTTGTACTTATTTTTTAGGGCCAGAAAATATATTAATTTGCTTATTATGTTTATGGCCTGAATTCATATGTATTACATATTATTAGTACAAGTAGAATCAGTCCTATATTGTATATTTTGGATGGGTAGGCGGGACTAGATTCTTATTATTCCGGTCTAGCGGAAGTATGAGTTGTCTTGACAAGTCGTGATGAGTTCCGATGTACCGTGATAATGGCTGGTACGCACTTTTCAAAAGGCTGGTAGATTGTTAAGGAAATATAATTCAGGAAGTGGTTTTCTTCTAAAGGAGATGGTATCTCTACTATAGTTTATGTTAGAGACTCTCCTAAGGTACGGTACAATGTATAATTCGGACTCCATGTATTGCCAGACCCTATTTTGATGATCTCATGTCGATTCGACCTAGATGGAACATTGTGCTTCGTATCGCTAGGGTCGTGTTTTGTATCGACAAAGATGACAGACTTTCCTACAGCGGTTATGGCTACGTGAATTAACCTGATCATCGTAGAGCTGTATGGGAACATTTATGAAATCATTTATATACCCATTATAAATTAACTCTGGCTTATATTCTCCTTCCTATGAATGAGTGAACGACAACTCAGGGAGGCGGCCATGTTAGATTTCGGTCATCATATGTTTTGATCACTGCCAAGAGAACAGATTATTTATCCTATTATCGGACAGTGACAGGGAGATCTCAATCTTGCTAGAAACCCCCTCTTTCGTGGTTTCATAATATATGCTACAAACTATGGACGTCAAGTAACCTTAGTTATTTACCGATCTGCCTTCACTGACGCGTTTAGTCAGATAGGGGGATGCGGCCATAATATATCATGACATTGAACTTTGATGTACTGCCCATTATTTCTGAATGTGTCATGACTTCAGATCTGCTATGTATACCTACAAATTGATATGTCAACATACCATGATGTACTCGTATGTCCCAGTGTGTACGTCTGAATAAATTGAGTAAACAAAGATTCCAGCAGTCTGCATTGGTGCCTTGTAGACACAAGTGTATGAGTGGTTATATTGGTCAGCACACGAACAGTACACCATTCGCGGTAATCACACTCTACACTTCTACTTCATACATACACCATCCTGCGTCGGTTGGAGTGACCAAGTTTAGGGCCTGCTTCCCCTGGAGCCTTTGCCTTCCCTAACTCAGGACTAGGGTGAGTTACCCATTTACAGCTGGGTAGACTGGAGCATGCCTGATCTCAACAACACACCACTCTTCCTTACAGAGCATACAGACTGACACTTTACAGAGTGGAAAGAAGAAAAGAAACTTTACAGTGGCTGGGCACAATTTTATGTGCGTAAAAATGAAGAAATAAATGAATACTGTAGGAGAGAAAGAAGATGCGTAAAAGGACGCGAAATGTCCTCACACTAGCACTACTAACGCAGTGCTGACACAACACTAACGTAGTACTGATACAATACTAATAAAATACTGAGAAAATACTAAAACAAAAACAAAATCGTTATCCAATACTTAAACAGGTATCAAACAATAATACAAAACTAATACAATATTAACACAATCCTTACAAAACATTGTTTACTATTCGCATGCAATTCTAATGCAGCGTTGCCATAACGCTAACCCAATAATGACACAATACTAGATAACCGCACATACAACGCCAACACAAAGTAGCAGTTGGCACTACTTTACCGTCAATAGGCGAACAAAACACTAAAACCATAATTGTAGTAGGAATTAAGAGTAGATCAAAAGCAATAGTAAGAAATAACTGAAAGAGTATTATTTGAATGATTCATTTATTTTAAGTCGGGTAGCAGATGCTCTATCTATTAGTAAAACTGATGGATTAATTCAGTGGTTCTCAAACGGCAAGGCGCGCCACACTGGTGCGGAGCGAGAGGATTGTAGATGTAGCGGGAAGATTAAAAGACAGTCAAGAATTTAGACATTTTCAAAAAAGTTATATGCAAAAAAAAAAAAAAAAAAAATGCATACGAAGATCATTTTCTTCTTTATTTTGTAACGTGATATTATATGGATTATATACAAGGTATGTATTGTAAAAACATGTAGAATTTTCCAGAAGTTTCCAGATTGTATTCAGTTAAATGATTTATTTTATATAAAATAAAAAGTAAAGTTAGTCCCAGAGCAGATACTATCGTAGGGGAGTGAAGTGTTAGAGATTTCACCATACTAGGTCCAGCATCGATAAGTGGGGTGATCAGTTCACTTCCTCACTGCCTTTTCTTTTCCTAACTCAAGTGCAAAGTCAGGTACCCATTTACAGCTGGGTAGACTGAAGCGTGACGATACCATGAATCAAACCCGGCATCTTTTTCCCAGCGTTCTATTCACTCTGTCAATCGGACGCTCCTTTATTTCAAACAGATTTTATTAATATTGTTTTTTAAATAGTTTAAAATAATGTAGGTTATAAAGGTGATGGGGCCGGAAAGACACCCGGCTTCCCCCTTCACGTGGGGCCGGAAAGACACCCGGCTTCCCCCTTCACGTAAAGATGCCCCGGCTCCCCCCTTCATGTTAAGGCATATTTATCGCCCAGATATCTTCGATGTGCGCGCAACCCACGTGACTGTCAGCCCACGTGACGGCGCGAGCAAGCATTGCTGAGATGTGAAAAGTCTTCAAGAAAATATATTACTTAGGCCATAATAAAGCTTAAAAATAGTTGTGGTGTAGAGTTGTGTGTTATAATTGATAGTTATGGGCCATACTTGTGTGGTTTAGTGCCTAATAGAGCAAATATCGCGAGTGTTATTTACGTGGCGCAAATTAATACGCAAAGCGCGCAGTAAGTTGAGTGATTAGCCTAGGGCTATTATGATAGGGTGGGCGAGATGATGATGATGATTATATTGTGATGTGTGATCACTCTCTTTTCACACTCGCACCGACCCGAACAACAATAAAACTCTTGATTCTGAGGCAGGGGCTGTATTTATTTTTACAACTCATTCAGTGACTAAGAGCACACTGAAGCAAACATTAAACAAACCAAACACTAAACAAACAAAACACCCAACAGTGCTCGATTGCTAATCTAAAGAAGCAAACAAAGCAACGAATAGTTAAAATCATAGTTGAATAACGATACTCTCACCTGCCAAACAGTCCTTCCACGCCACCTGACACCCTCAACTATCACACACGCACACACTCATGCGTGCCGTCCAATGCGACTAGTAAGGTGTTGTGTATGAGGCTGGCAATCTCACCGTGTAACATCGGTTGCTACCAAAACCACTACTGCACGAGCATATGAATACTTCATGTGGAGGCAAACCACACTGGTGGCCCCATGCTCCCACAGGAGCGGAGAAGAGAAATATATATCTCCAAGTGAGCCCACGTGCTCTCACAAACCATTCTACACATAACCATAATTAAATAATAATAAAATGGACATAAAATAATATTCAACTATCTGTACAACAAATACTCTCAATAATGAGAATAAACCACCACCCCGCGACTGCTCCATCTCAATATTCATTCCTGCATTCTGAACATGTCGTAAATGACGACTGGTGCGCCTGGCAACAAGCGTGTCGTATATGACCCCTGATGAGATTGGGAACTCATCACATGAAACCCATTGTTACAGAAACAACCCTCGTAATAGCATAGAAATGCTTCTTGTGGGCCTGTAATAGACACCAGCTGCATTGGTGTTTCCATGCTCCGCCGGGAGCAACCAGAGAAACACATGTCTCAACGAAAGAGTGGCCTCGCGCTCTCCCGAAATCTAAATACATATCCTCACCTCACTCAAAGTAACCCACTAAAGATATACAGTAGAAATATCAATAATCGTGAAATACACTTAATTACAATATCAAAGAATAAGATAAAATTACTCTTGACTTAACAACTAGAACTAAAGTCATCACCACGTGGCCTCCCGGCTGCCATCTTGATATTTTTGCTAACAGGTTGATATTATCTAAATTCACGTGAAATAGCTTCATACCATATTTGCCTTTCTGATAAATGAAATAATCGCTCTTAAACTTTCACATCTATCTATCTATTTAACTCACTAAACATTAAACAAACTCGTGCTGAATATAATTTCAGACTTATAGAACACGAATGCTAAATTAAATTAACTCACGTGCTCAAGGCATCTAGCCTACACTCTGGTGTCTAACTTCGTTTCTCTCTCGTCTGGGCGGCTTTTGCAAAATAGGCCCGTTCGCCGCTTGCTATCTCTTTTATAAGCCCTAGGCTAATCACTAAACTTACTGCGCGCTTTGCGTATTAATTTGCGCCACGTAAATAACACTCGCGATATTTGCTCTATTAGGCACTAAACCACACAAGTATGGCTCATAACTATCAATTATAACACACAACTCTACACCACAACTATTTTTAGGCTATATTATGGCCTAAGTAACATATTTTCTTGAAGACTTTTCACATCTCAGCAATGCTTGTTCGCGCCGTCACGTGGGCTGACAGTCACGTGGGTTGCGCGCACATCGAAGATATCTGGGCGATAAATATGCCTTTACGTGAAGGGGGAAGCCGGGGCATCTTTACGTGAAGGGGGAAGCCGGGTGTCTTTCCGGCCCCACGTGAAGGGGGAAGCCGGGTGTCTTTCCGGCCCCATCACATAAATATGAGTTCACTGCTAGGAGTTGATTTTTTTCATTGTTTTTGAAGTTATTTCTTATCAATAAAAAATCTGCTGTGGCGCGAGAAAATTTCATTCCGAAAGTGCGGCCCAGAGAAAAAAATCTAGGAACAACTGAATTAAATTATCATTAACAAAGAATTGAATACAGTCATGGCAATATGCTAGTAAAGGATAATACTGATCAAAACGTAGTAGTATCAAATGATGCGAGTATTAGGTAGATGCAAGGGCTACTTAAAGTGTTTGGCACCCAGGGCAGATCCTTTTAATTTATCGTTTTTTTTTTTGTTTTTTTTAAAGGGGGGGGGGGGGGGGGGGGGGTAAGCCTCTCCATATAAGTAAACGTAAGCAAAATTCATAATGCTTACACGTAGATTTTCAAACTGTACAGTATTGTAATAATAGTGTTCAATGGTTTACCCCCCACCTTGCTGGTACCCAGGCGGACATCCCTCCTCGCATCCCAAAATAGTACTGTAGCTGGCCTCCTTCCAAGAAGCCTGGACAAGCATCCACATCCTTCGGAAGCCGTGGTTTCTGTGGCTATTTGTGGTACATGATGAGGTTGTCATCTTCAATCACAACCTCATTATTAGTCACCTTGTCCGATGTGTCATCTTCAATCACAACCTAATTATTAGTCGCCTTGTACAATGTGTCATCTTCAATCACAACCTCATTATTAGTCGCCTTGTCCGATGTGTCATCTTCACTCACAACCTCATTATTAGTCGCCTTGTACGATGTGTCATCTTCAATCACAACCTCATTATTAGTCGCCTTGTACGATGTGTCATCTTCAATCACAACCTCATTATTAATCGCCTTGTACGACGTGTCATCTTCAATCAGTGTGCTTAACAGACAGTTCCATGATAAGGTGTTTAACATGACGATAAATGGGTAAAGAATTATAATACTGCCACTTCGGCAGGGAAATATAATAATAAAAACACAGAAAGGGGGGAAACTTGATTTCAAGATTAGGCTCTAGACATGACATTAGAGACTAAAATCTGATATGACTGGCAGACGGACGGCTTAGGGAAAGACGGCTTCCTCAAGCTAGGAAATTAATGAAGCCGTATTTGTCTTTAATCTATGGGGGGCCTTGCACGACAGTCCAATCTCAGACGAAGAATACGGAGTTGAGCACCGTGAAGGCATATCCAAACCACTAGAGACCTACCCAATGCAACGTCATAAGGAGACAGGACAACCAACCACGCTTCACTATCCGCCAGGGGCTGAAAAGCTAAGTTCCCTGTTTCAAAGGGAGCTCATCATATCAATGTATTCGCACTAGCCAGTAGATGATGAAAACATTTGAATTGTAAGACTTATCACATACATCATACAAACACTTTCCATCAACAATACCATAATTCATCATCAGTTCATTTTAATTTTATTAAACCAATTGGGTATATATATTGTACCCCATGCCTTGTTCATTCTATTAGATGTTACATATTGTCTGATGTTTATCTTCCTTTATGGGAGGGGGGGGGGGGTCTCGTAAAATATAATATATCATAATCCCAGTAATAATTAAGGATAATCATAATAGATAACTGAGAAGGGGACTACGGTAGCGAGAGACCAAATATCTCCCAACAAACTTTTCCAGACCTTGTCTAGTTAGGAGAATTTACACTCTTTGTCTCCCTTCAGCCTGTGGCAAAACCCAACAGGAATTATTGAGCCAAATCTTCCTCTGGGTGATCCAGGCAAAACTACACATCTATATCTATTATTTCTAACTACTAACTGTTATGACAGGGTTTATGATGTTAGCCACTATTATAGTGAGCACTTTTAAAGTTACGCATTAAGGGGTTGAAATGCTATAAATATATATTATGTTTCGCGCTTCACGGTATTGAACGCGAAGTTGTATAGTTGTCTAGGTTTATGATGACGTATTACGTTGGTATGCTAACACATGACAACGTTATAATTGTACCCTTCAGACTCCGAACTTGATCCAAGTCGGACGTATTTTTGATGATTCCCAGTATAGATTGAATTGCGCTGAAGTCCTTTTGAAGATAGGCTACGGGGTCAGCTATCTTGTGTTATGAATAGACGAATGGAGTATTCTTATCGATGATTAATGTTTTCCTGAACTAGGAACAAAAGGGAGTATAAATGTATGATTAATATAATCTTTATCTTCGCCAAAGCGACGGCTATTCGTTACCGGATGATCGACATACGACATCGCGTGTAAATAGTCGGACCTTTTGACGACAGAGCAAATAATATATATAATATTGAAATGGACTGCGCAGAGGACTCTGATATAACTATTTGATGCCATTGAATTCATATATATATATTGCTTGTGAAATAAACATGTACTGTTTTCGTTGACTCCAACAAATCGGATCTTTGTTGATTCAATACAGTGGACTTTATTATATTACTCATCATTCGCGAACACCATCTGAATCAGCACCATGGCTCCAATAAGGACAGATTGAAGATTAATTAAAGTACAAAGAATAATAATACACGAACCATCGTTCTTCAATAAAATGTATAAAGGATAAAAAAAAATAGAAATCAACAAAACGATGGCAACACTAACAGTTTCTTATCCTTCCTACGCTACGCCACACGGTGTAGGAGGTAGGAACGACTTTACGATAGGGAAGCTGTACAGTGCCTCCTACCTGACGGTAGCGGACACTGTACAGTGAGCGGTACCTAGGTACCGCCCACTGTACAGTGAACTTTACCTGCTAGGTAGGAAGCACTCAACTTGGGTAGGAAGGACTTAACATTTTAAAGGTAAAAAAAAAATTGGAAATCCATGCATAAATATAATTAATGCTGTATTGTATGTATTGAGAAATGGATGTGCCAGTAAAACCAAAGCCATAATACATGATAATTGCGTTTATTTTTCTACTTGACAGTGAATAAATAAAGAAAATTAATAAAGTAAAATTGGATAGATGACATTCCTTCGACATATAGATCTAACCAACGAAAATCAGTATGCGTCAGTAAAAAATCTGTTAAACATATGTATATTGCTTATTTAGTAACTACTATTACCAAAAGAGCATTAAAAACTATTTTTTACGTTAACATAAAAAGTCAAATAATTTATAACGTCATCCGCTCGCATTTTGAAATGTGTTGTTGTTGTTTGCGTTCGCTCGACCATATCTCACTCTTACATGCTGGACTTTTCTATGTGGTATGTAGGCTTACGTTGTGTCGTAGTTTACAGCTGAGCTGCGATATCTGTGCATTTCGGCCCGACACATCCGATTTCAGCACACTATTTTTACGGGTTTGCTTTACCTACCATCTCACGCCCATATTTTTGCTTTACCTCATGTCCATACAATGCTGTAATGAAATGACTGCACCAGTGCATTGTGAAACAAATCTTCTGTGTCCAGAACACTTATAGCGGAGCGGGCAACGAAGCTTAATTTTTCGTCCGTAATAAGGTTATTTGTAATCGAGTTAAGTTGTTGTAGATAACTAGCTATTTTGAATTACGATACAAGAGCACATTAAAAAACAAACAAACACGAATCTTTGTGAATGCTTTTTTTAAAAAAAAAATCAATTTTCATTTAGGGTTGACAATTTTCACGTCTGATTTTCAGTGATCTTCATTTTTATTTGTTTCATTAAGTTTCACTAAAAATAATTAGTTCAGTTTACTTAATGCTAATATACATTATAATACAAAATAATATTAATTTCTAAAATAAAATAAATAATAGCTTTGTTAACATTTCAAAATAGATATTTTTCTCACGTTATTAGACATCAGTGACGGTTATATGTGTCAGTAAAATGAAGGCAATAAAATATAATAAATGCAGTTTTTTTTTCTACTTGGTAAAGCATCTACTGGGTATAAATAAAGAGTATTAATAAAGTTTTATTGCCTGCAACAGTACTAGGTTTTCTTCATCGTCTCGGTTTACTTTGTCTTGAGAGTTTACTTTGTCTTGTGAGTTTACTTTGTCTTGAGAGTTTACTTTCTCTTCTGTGTTTTCTTCTACTTGTGGGTTTACTTCATCTTCTGGGGTTTTTTTCCCGACTTTTGGATTTGCTTCGTCTTCTGAGTTTACTTCGTCTTCTTAGTTTACTTTGTCGATGTTGTCATAACCCAATCAATTGCTAGTAAGAAAATAAATATATTATTTCCTAATCGGCTATTCGTCACCTTTATGTAGCATATATTCTCAGAACAATCCACTATTCACCTTTCAGGAAATTTATCTTCTTCTTCTTCTTTGATCCATAACCGCCAACTGTCAAAGCAGTCAGCGGCCATCACGCCTGGTGACGTCTTGTAGGGCAGCAACAAATTGATTCCACTTTGCTCGGTCGGCGGCCATCCTTCGTACAGTGCCCCAACTGTGGTTCATTTTTTGCATCTCAGCTTCCACAGTTCTCCGCCAAGTTGTTTTTGGTCGGCCTCTCTTTCGCTTTCCCTCGGGGGTCCATAGCATAGCTGTTCTTGTGATGGTATCAGGGTCCCTTCTGAGGACATGGCCAACCCAACTCCAGCGTCTGCCAGCTATGATGGTGTGCATGTCCTCCTGTTTACTCCGAATAAGTAGTTCTTGGTTGCTGATGGTGTTTGGCCAAAAGATTCGGAGAATTTTCCTTAGGCAGATTGTGTGGAAAGAGGACAGTTTAGACATTTCCTTCTCTGTTACTCTCCAACATTCCGCACCATAGAGAAGCACAGAAAGTACACAGCTCTCATACAGTCTTAATTTGGTGTTTTTGTTTGTGGTGTACTGGGAAGACTTCCAACTGTTGTTGAGAACAGCAAAGGCTGTTCTCGCTTTATTCATTCTGTTGTTAATGTCCTTGCTTGTTCCGCCGTCAGGTGTTACTATGCTTCCTAGGTAAGTAAATGTGTCTGTCTGTTCTAACTTCTGGTTCCTTACTGTTACTGGCTCAGGATTGCCCACATTTAGTGTCATGACCTCTGTCTTCTTCAAATTGATGTTCAGGCCAACCTGCTGGCCATACTTATTCAGTCTATCGGTTTTGTCTTGAATGTGTTGGTGTGAATGCGCGAGTAGTGCAATGTCATCTGCATATTCCAAATCTTCCAGTGTAGAAAACGTTGTCCATCTAATTCCTCTTGGACTGCCCTCTGTAGTCTGGCGCATCACCCAATCTATGACTGTCAAAAATAATGTTGTTGATAAGGGGCATCCCTGTCGTACTCCTGTTTTCACTTCGAAAGTTACATTACTCGATCCAACACTGCACGTAAAGTTAGAATAGAGGCTTTTTATAATGGAAACAATGCGGCTGGGAATTCCATAAGCCCTCAGAATTTTCCATAGGCTGTCCCTGTGTATGCTGTCGAAAGCCTTTTCAAAATCAACAAAGTTAATGTACAGCTGTCTCTGCCATTCTGAGCACTGCTCTATAATGTTCCTGAGGGTAAATATATGATCTGAACATCTTCTGCTCTTTCTGAAGCCCGCTTGTTCTTTCCTCAGTTTATGGTCAACTGCTGTTGAAATTCTCTGGATGATTATCCTGCCTAGTATTTTGCTGGGAACTGAGAGGAGGGTAATTCCTCTCCAGTTGTTGCAGTCTGCAAGGTCGCCTTTCTTGGGCAATTTGACAATTATTCCTTTGCTCCACTCTGTTGGTGTTGTCTCAGTTTCCCAGACTTGTGAAAATAGTGGTTCTAATAGTTCACAGAGTTTGACTCATTTAACATCGGCGGGTACCAGATCCCGGAAATCAGATATGCTGACGACACAGTCCTCCTATCGACCAACCCAAAAGGACTTGAACAATTACTTCTGTCCACCAAAAAACACAGCGAGGCCCAGAATCTATACCTAAACACCAAGAAGACCAAAGTATTGACAACAGACAAAGTAAAGACCAAACTAGAAATTGAAATTGATAACGAAGAACTGGAAAGTGTCAATGAATTCGAATACTTAGGATCAATCATTAACAGCTCTGGCGACTGTGCAGTAGAAATTAAAAGAAGACTTGCAATTGCTTCACATAAGCTAATACAGATGAAAAACCTATGGCAAGGCACAAGCAAAGAAACAAAGTTACAACTGATCAGAGCATGTATATTCCCAGTAGCAACATACGGCTGCGAGACTTGGACACTCAATAAAACAGTTGCAAAAAAAGATTACATCATTCGAAATGAAATGCTACAGAAGGATGTTGAGAATACCCTGGACAGAAAAAAAAGACCAACAGAGAAGTACTGCACTCACTAAACGTACAGGAACATTGGCTCCTAAATACCATCGCAATAAGGAAGCTGAAATTTTTCGGTCATATAAAAAGACATAATAGTCTGGAAAAAAAACAGTGATGGAAGGCATGGTCCCTGGAAAAAGGGGAAGGGGTCGACCTAGACGACGGTGGACCCAGGACATCACAGAGAGTCTGAACTTGTCTTTGGCTGATGCAGGTCGACTTGCCCAGAATCGTGATGCGTTCAGAGCAGCTGTAATGGAGACAACGTTCTGGAAAGAATATGTCACATGATGAATAGTTCTGCTGCTAGTTCAGGGTCTGTCTTGAATAGCTCAGCATTCAGATTGTCGTGACCAGGCGCTTTTCCATTTTTTAGCCCTTTGATAGCTGTGATAATTTCTTCTTTCCGTGGAATGTCTGTATTTACGTCTAAGTCACTTTCAGCCTCAGGAACATTCAGCTGAGTCTCTGGTGGTTCCTTATTCAGTGTTTCTCTGAAGTGCTCTGCCCATCTTGTTTCCTGCCCCTGTGTTGTGGTGATGAGATTTCCTTGCTTGTCTCTTACTAACGTTATGTTGTTTGCACCTCGTTTTCCACTGATGGCTTTAGTTATTTTATAAACTGTGCTTTGTTCATTTCTCAGTGCTGCCTCTTCTGCCTGTCTTGCAAGGTCATCCAGAAATGTCCTTTTGTCAGCACGGGTTTGACGTTTTACTTCCTTGTCCAGCTGACTGTACTGTTCACTATATATTGCCTTTAACCTGGGAGACTTAGCTTCTGTTTTCTTCCTTTTAATTTCCTTTCTCTTCGCTATGGTGTTTAGCGTTTCTGGTGTTATCCAGTCTTGGCTCTTTCTTTCCTGGAATCCCAAGCATGACTTGCTGCTTTCTTTGTAAATTGTTGAGATGGTGTTGAATTTCTGGTCCACATCGTCGGTCTCTGTTCTTTCCTGGCTTTTGGTAATCTGATATCGCCTCTTTACGTCGACCGTGAACGCTTTTCTGGTGAGGGGGTCCTTAAGTTTCGTGATGTTATATCTTTTCTGTTTGACTGCAACTGGTCCAGCAGCTCTGAGTTTCACCTTCAGTCTTGCTACTACTAGGTGATGATCACTTCCCACATCTGCGCCTCTTCTTACTTTCACGTCTTGTAGTGCATGTCTCCATCTGCCATTGATCATTATGTGATCTATCTGGTTTTTGTCTCGTCCGTTTGGTGATTCCCATGTTAACTTGTGCACTTCTTTGTGTTGAAAAAGTGTTCCTCCAATGACCAGGTTGTTAATACTGCAGAAGCTTATTAATTTGTCCCCATTCTCATTTGCTGTTCCACTGCCGCATTTCCCCATTACTCTTTCGTTATAATTATTATGTGTTCCAACTTTCGCATTTAGGTCTCCCATTACTATAATAAGATCGTACCTGGGTACAGTTTCCATTTCCTTTTGTACCTGTTGATAGAAATCGTCCTTGATCTCTTCATCGCTGTCGTTTGTTGGTGCATAGCATTGTATAATTGTGGTGTTGGTGAATCTCCCCCTCAGTCTTGCTCTTATTAGTCTGTTGTTAATGGGTTTCCATTCCAGTAGAGACCTTTCCATTCCTTTCTTAAGGATAATGGCTACACCTTCGTTGTGCTGACCGTCCTCTCTACCAGAATAAAGTACTGTTTCCCCTGTAGCTGTTTTTATTCTCCCCATCCCTGTCCATCTGCTCTCGCTTATACCCAGGATATGTAGTTTGTAATTCCTCATCTCTGCTGTGATCTGTCTCAGCTTTCCTGCCTCATTCATAGTTCTGACATTCCAAAAACCAATTCTGGTTTCGTGTTTTGCAGTCTGGGCATCCGTTTTCATGCCAGTGGCTTCCTTTCGGCTTTCACCACTGTCAGTCATTCGAGCCTGAGACTCAGGATGTCCGTCCCGCATCAAAGTATTTTCATTTATTGCTGTTTCCGTAACGTGTGCGATTTTTTACACAGACAGGGGTGTCGGCCCTGTGCTAAAACCCCCAACCTGGAGGACCAGGGTACCAGCTTTTGTCTGACGTCTACCCACGCAGACCAGTCCAGCATGGTTGAACCTACCAGGAGTAAAACTCCCACTGGCATTGCTCTGGGGATTGTCAGGGTACACAAGCTGCCATACCGCTACAAGGTATAGGTACCATTGATGGCAGCAGGAAATTTATAGTGGCAATAAAAAGATCGTGTTTCTCCCATGCCCGAATAATTTAACGGGTTTACCTCTCTTCCAAATGCCTTTGAGTCTCGAGAATCTTATCTCAACTTCCTTACTGGTGTGAAGTATTTATGACCGTTAACGTGAAGCGTTCGCGGTAATGGGCAGTTAATGATGCAACCAGTCCTAGCAAAGAAGTTTACACTTGTTTGTTATCACGTATAACCTAATTAACATGCAGAGTATGAAAGCAATAGGTGATACGACTCACGGATGGCAAAATCCCACAGAGAGCTTGTACGTTTAACCGTGGCATTGTTTCATCAGGAAGTTCAAAGAAACACTCAAGTTCAAAGAGGAAGCCGCGGTAGCATAGTGGTTAGTGCACTGGCTTCCTAGCTCAGTGGTCTGTGGTTCGATCCCCAGATGATGTGGGATTTTTTTAGGCCGCAAACGGCTCCTGGGTCGATCCAGCCTCAATTGGGTACCAGAGCAACTTCTGGGGAGGTTAAGGCGGCCAGCGTGATGTTGACCACATCACCCCTAGTGTGCCGATGGTCAAGAAAATATGGGCCTAACACCATATTCCTAATAACGGGATCCTTTACCTTTACCTTTCAAAAACAACAAAAAAACACACTATAATTGAGTGACTTGAGAACTATAGCTATTATTGAACTCTAAAAGAAAGTTGAATTTACAATTTACAGTAATTACGAACACATTTCAAATTGTGAGGAGAACTCTATTGGTGATGAGAAGTAACGGAAACGTTCAAACATTATGTAAAAAGAAACTTACTTTAAAATGAAAGTGGTGAACTCCTAAAACAGTTTTCCATAATGAATTATACATGTTGATAAGTACAACTTGTTTTTGTTTTTGTTTTTTTTTTAATAAAAAAAAAAAATTTGCACTCAGTACTGTAAATATTGCATGCATGTTTAAAATCACTGACCAGTTCAACTAAGTGCATGTCATTTCTTCATATTTTAATATATAATACTGTATGTTATCATTATAAATAAATTATTTCATGTAACGGTTGTCATGTCTCAAATTATTTAGAGGTACAATTATATCCAATATTATTTATTTATATATTTATTGAACGTCCTATTAAAAGAATGGTTAGAGCGCTGGTCTCTCTCGGCATAGGTGCTGGGTTCGATTCACGGTAACGACACGCTCCAGTCTACTCAGCTGTAAATGGATACCTGACTTTGCCCGTGAGTTAGGGAAGGAAAAGGCAGCGAGAAAGGGAACTTGTCACCTTAACTCTCGATGCTGGACCCACTATAGTGAAATCTCTTACACTTCACTCCACTACGGCAGCATCTGCAATGGGACCACCCTTACCTTATATTTATTATTCATTTCCCAAATTATTATCCCACTACACTCACCATACCGCACTACACGCACCATACCGCACTACACACACCATACCGCCCTACACGCACCATACCGATACCTGTTTGGAATGAATATTGAAATAATAATTTCCTACCATACATTTTAGACGAAATTTAAAAAATTTCATAAAATTTGTTAACACACTATAAATGAATAACATATGAAGCAAACATAAAAACATCTTTACTCTTTATCTCTCCAGTCTTTTGTCCTATAAAGGAAGGAAAGGTGGAAATATCTGCCTAATGGATTATAATAACTACAACGCAGTGCGATATACCAATTTATTTTTTTCAGACAAGAATTACTGTACTGTGCGTGTTGCCTGGTACGTCCTTCCCACCTCCTACTGTACAGTGCTTCCTGCTTGAGTTAAGTGCCTGCCACTTAGGCAAGAATCACTTGTCCGGTGTTCCCTACCTGACGGTAGGAAGCACTGTACAGTGCGTGTTGCCGGGTACGTCCTTCCTGCCTCCTACACCGGACCGAAAGGCGCAAATATCGCAGCTTCGCTGTAAACGGCGACACAACGCAACCAACGTTATTTTCAGGACGAACGAGGAAGAAGAATAAGAAGAAAAATAGAAGTGCTAGAATCCAATACGGATCGTTCATATATATATATTTTTTTTTAAATTAGGAACTTTACATAATTTAATGAGGTACGAATTGTTCAATCTAGACTACAATGTCCATAGGCTTAAGTTCAAATTCAAAAGAGTTATTGTGGTAAACATAGCTGTGTCTGTGCAGTTTCATATAGACATAACTCCAAAAGTACTTACCAAAATAATGCAAACTGCACAGTATAAACATTAATAACACATAAGGAAGGGAAACCCGAGGCCTGTAAACAGTAAATTAATATTAGACAAACATAAAGGTATGTTTTCAGGCACTCGTAAGAAATAAAGAAGTAGAACATTTAGACAACAGAAAAACAACAGACATGAGTGGCTTACCCAGGGTTCGAACCCCGTACCTTACGTACGACAACACCGCCTAGCTATACAAGCGAATCACACTAACCTCACGGTCAGCTAGGCATCCCCAAAAAAGGATGCTTTACTGACCGGTCATCAGTGCGAAACACAAGACAACACCGGAAGTTTACAATGGGCACCTCAGCCTATTAATGACGCAATAAATTCTGTTGTTCCTCTATTCCTCTATATTATTCCAAACAAGACTGACATATACTGCAGAATAGAGGAACAACAGAAGTGATTACTTCATTAATAGGCTGAGGTGCCCATTGTAAACTTCCGGTGTTATCTTGTGTTTCGCACTGATGACCGGTCAGTAAAGCATCCTTTTTTGGGGATGCCTAGCTGGCCGTGAGGTTAGTGTGATTCGCTTGTATAGCTAGGCGGTGTTGTCGTACGTAAGGTACGGGGTTCGAACCCTGGGTAAGCCACTCACGTCTGTTGTTTTTCTGTTGTCTAAATGTTCTACTTCTTTATTTCTTACGAGCGCCTGAAAACATACCTTTATGTTTGTCTAATATTAATAAACTGCACGGTGCAGCGCAGCACAGCTTCGAAACAACACTGAAATCAATAAAAAAATAAATTTGTCATATATTTTAATTACTCCACATTGAATATGCTATACATTTTGCAATGACACATAAGCTGACGAGAGAAGTTATGACATGCCGCCATGTGTCTCCGGGGGAGGGGGGGGGGAGGGGTCCGAAAACTGTAACTTTCTACAAAAACAATGGCTGCAGCGCGCTTGGAACAGCTGTATCATCAGCTCGTGATTTCAGAAATCGAGTATAGGCTAGGAATACTCACGCTGTCAGTGTCACAATGTGAACGACTGGAACGCATTCAAAATGAAGGAATGCCACTAGTTTTGGGCTGTACACGTGATACCTCCATTGTGACAATAAGATACATGCTCGGATTGCTGTCGATTAGATCCAGATATGCGATGGCCCAGGCAAAAGCCTATATGCGGGTAACCACCGACAAAAGACACCCTCTACATGAGAACGTAGCTGACATCAAAGGAGCAAGAATAGAGAGGGGGATGTCATGGATGGCACAGGCAGAGGCTACAATTGGTCAGGTGGCCAGGGTTGAAAATTTATCCAAAGGGAAAGAGTGGAGTAAGTCAGGGTATAACTGGATAAACTACCAGCAGGTCATCATTAGCCTTGGCAGAGAGTGCAGATCGTGGGGCAATGGAAAAGCAGAGCTGGAGATTAATCAGCTGATAAGTGATCATGCTGGAGATGATGACGCCATTGTGTACACTGATGGGTCGGTGGTGCGTGGTGAGATATCAGGATGGGGCTTCTCAGCAAGAATAAAGAGCATGGTCGTTGCTGAACAAAGTGGAGCCTACATGACAACAACCTCCAGCATGAGAATGGAGGTAGAGGCAGTTACTGCAGCACTGAGGTGGTTGTCTGAAACTCCATCAACCAGGGCAGTTATATTGTCAGACTCTCAAGCCATGCTTCGGAAAGTTCAGAATGGATTGCTGCGGCAGGAATGAAAAACATCAATAGAATCCTAAAGTCTTCAAGAACTGGTGTGCATCTTTTGTCCTGGTCATGCGGGGGTACGTGGCAATGAGAGAGCTGACAGACTGGCCTCGAGAGCACCCAAAGTGGCGGCACTGGACATGGATAAGGGAGAGATACTGAAGGCAATTAAATCGCCTGCTAGATAATGACACTGCAATGGATGAATCAACAAGGCTGAGATTGTTGGAATCTGGCATCAAATGTAAGACTACCAGGGATGGATGTAGAAGAGGATGCATCAGATGTGTACAGAAATAGCATGCTAAAGGAACAATAGCATTCGTACCCTTCAACACTCGCTGAGGGAGACTGAGCACCTGTGGGTTTGCCCGGAGAGCAATGATGTCGATTCTGATTAACAAGAACAATAACTTTCTACAACAGTATGCTGGTTTATCACAATAAATTAACAACAAGAGTATGTATCAGTTTTACAATGTGGGAGAAAATAAAAACACATTTGGAAAACAAAAATTACCACAGCTCAGCGACGCTGTTGCAAGTTTGTGGCTCAATTTAATGTCATATGTCTGAACTCGAACCATACTAATTTGTTTGTTCTTTAAAGATTAAACACCACGTTCAACCCGTCCCGAAATGGCCACTATGGGTTATATTTAGATCACGGTGTGTGGACTTCCGTTTTTCATATTGCTGTCTGGGTAGTATGCGTTGTATTTAGGGTATATTGTGTGAGTTTTTTTTTTGAAAGCTCCCCCCCCCCCCCCCCCCCCCCCCACCCCCCATTTTGGCTGTCATCTCAATAAATCTTTATGTCTAGTTTTTATGTAGTCTTTGAGAAGGGCTGATCCTGAAAAGGACCATCAGATTTCTTACAGTTTGTCTTCTTAGAGATGTGTAGGAAACTTACAGCCAAGCAAATTCATAAAATTTAGGTGAGCTGTCACAGGAATTCTAGGGTCAGACTACTTGTCTAGTAGCCTACAAAAGACCATAAAGTTGCAGCACATTGGCGGTCCATACCTGTCAACGTGTACGAATTTTTCGTACAGTGTACGTTTTTTTACACTTTTATCAGTGTACCGTCGTACAGACTCGGTGTACGGATTCTCTCTTTCTCCTCTCCCCCCCCCCCCCCCCAAAAAAAAAAAATGTAATCAGAAAATATTTTCTAGCCCAGGTTTTTTTTTTTTTTAACCATTTTTTTTTTTAAATTCCGGTTATCTCGGCGTCTGTTTTTAAACTGAGGTCTCTCCCAGCGCAGCAACCAATCACATCCTTTTATGCCCAACAATTCAGCAAAAACTTTGAATTCGGCCTCAAACACTTTCGGTCTTTAGCGTGACATCACGTATTTTTAATGTTACCTGTTATCAACGACCACGCATGCCATCACACTACGGCGCCATTTTGTTTAAAAAAAGCTAAGTACTTATAACGTGGTTAAATATTGCTGTTGTTTTGCTTTGTTGCAATTTAATCGCTGTCTTAATCTTTCCAGTTATATCTTGCTTTTCAATATATTTCCGATAAATTAATGACTACATAACTAGAAAAAAAAAGTTTGTTTGCGTTGAGTAGGCCTACTTTATCCCAGCGGTCGAGATTCACTGCTTTATTTTTTTAATAAAGTGGCGATCTATTATCACTGGTCTAGGATACCAACTTTTAAATAATAATTTTGTAAATTTTTGGTGGTACGTTTTTTCTTCCTAGATTTGATATTCTGTTCATAATTAGGTTAATTTTTTTTTTGTTGCTGTTAGCTGTTTGCTTTGCTTCGCTGTATTTTATTTTTGTCGCTTTCTTAATCTTTCCAGTTATATTTTGACCATTTAAATATTTCCAATAAAATAATGTCATAATATTCTCTGTCGACCCTACATAGCTAGAAAAAAAGTTTGTTTGCGTAAACTTCATTGCTTTATTTTTCAATAAAGTGGCGATCTATTATCACTCTTCTAGCACTTTTTTAATAATAATTTTGTAAATTTTGGTAGCACGTTTTTTTTCCTCCTAGATTCGTTATTCTGTTTATAATTATTTTTTGCTGTTAGCTATTTGCTTTGCTTCGTTGTATTTTTGAATCATTCTCTTCGTCTACAAAAATTATTAGTTGAAATATTTCATCCACTGAATGATGGCTGAGCCTAATTCAAAGAAACAAAAGCTTGCAGGTCATGGTAAGTTTCAGGCCGAATGGGTTAAACTCTTCCCTGGCATTGTACATGCATACAAGTTAGGATCAACCCATGCTTTTTGTAGATGTGACAGAGTATGTAAATATATTTACATGTATCAACACGTTTTTGCTTCCACCTGTTTCCCACCTCTCTTTGCTTTTTAATATCCACGTTTCTTTAACGCAGAAGGCATGCGCTTCGATATCTGTCGAACTCAAATCGTAGCCACCCCTATTTTCTTGTTCTCTGTCTATCAGGCACTAGTAATGTTTACCAACAGACTTATTAGTTAGTCCTGAGCCGTTAACTGTATTTATCACGCGAACGATTGGGCAATCGCTGAAATATTGACAGATCAGAGAATGAGTCGTCTAATTTTAAAATCAAGGGCGATAAGTTAAGACGTACTTTTTCGGTAATTACTTTGGTCAGGGGGAATTAATCTGAGGAAAGGGGAGATAATCAACAGTTCTCCCCCCCACCCCCCACATCCGTTTGTTCGGAACGTAATCAGCTACAGCGAGAGATGCCAGATCAAAGCACGTCCGTTCTCTAGTGGCGATTCTACGGTCGGCATAAGTGTAAAAATAAGCTTTGATTCAGCATTCGACCGAAGAATTTCCCAAAATCTAAGCGAAGGCGTGAAATCTAGCAAGTGATAGCGATTTTCTGACCATTTAATATATATATACTCCAGCTTTTAAACTCAGTTTATCCAGAACCCACAGAAATTTCAGAACCATCTAGCTTCGAATCTTAGACCATTGTTAATGTGGATTTCTTAATGTTTCGATTGGAGATTAGTTTCTTTTTCTGTGTTTGCGGTAATTATATTTACTAGTATTTTTGAGTGATTTAATTGTTAAGTCCGTCATTATATTTCACTAGGATTTACTGTGTTAAATTGGCTAGCAGATTAAATATATATAGCTAATATTTTCCAGATGTAACATAAATTTAATTAATTGCCAGTAACCAGTAAGAGATATTTTAATTGACGAGTAAATGCACTAGGCAAGGCATACCGACGAAATATATATTTATCTTTTATCCATCATGTGTCAATTTTGAAAATGACTAGAATTTATTTCACAGGTTAATAAGACCGATAGACACGCTTTTCATGTGTGTTTCTAATCAAATCTTTTAACCGAATGGATAATAAATTATAACGTTGCACGGGTTAGGATAGTTACGGATATTGTGATTAAATGTTTGTATTTTCCTTCCTAAAATATAGTACGGGTCACAAACCTAAAACTACCAGCGGCCTAAGCCTACGCCTAAACCTGAATCTGAGAATAACGGATCTAAGTCCAACAGTACCCAAAAAAAAATTCTTATATAAATATCGGGTCTTCAAGGTTGACCTGTTTGGCCTCTTGTTTACACCCAGAAAGAGACAGAGTACCAACAAAAAGAATTAAGCATAAATTGTAACTGGACCTATAGCTATCCAGATTGCTTTTTTCCAATGTCATATACATTCAGCCCGTTGTAGGCAAAATAATCAAACATTAACATTTCCCGACTATCGACCATCACTGGTGTGACAAGGAATTTTTATACTGAGAGAAGTTACATACCTGACATTCCTTTATGTATTGGAATGGCAAGATACTTACACTGTGAGCACTTTTAATTTCTTACCGGGACTAATTATTGTGACATAAACAGAAATCCTAATAAAAGTAACGAAGTAAACGTTCCCCGAAAAAGAGGATTTAATCAGTCTTTGAGGAGCTGAGGTTTATTTTGCCAAAATAACACTGGATTTGCTGTGTGTATCCTAAAGATTGTTCCAGACGTTCATTCATAACCCTCCACTCCCAAAGGAGCATAGGCCTTCAACAAACACATGCCAAGTCCTCCTGTCACGTGCCATCATCTCAAGTTCTTTCCACGTTCTCCTTATCATTTTCACCTCTGTCTCCAACTCTCTTCTCCATGTGCTTCTTGGTCTACCTCTGCTTCTCTTGCCCTGGGGGTTCCAGAACAAGGACTGCCTTGTAATGCTATCAGCATGTTTCCTCAGTGTTTGTCCTATCTATCGCCATCGTCTTCTTCTCATCTCTTGTTCCACTGGCACTTGTCTAGTTCTTGTCATCAGTTCCAGGTTGGTAACTTTGTCATACCATTTTAATCCCTCTATTCTACGCAAGCACCCATTTATGAAAGTCTGTAGCTTTTTGGTAGTTGGCTTTGTTGTTCTCCATGTCTCAGAGCCATACAATAGGACTGACTTCACATTTGAGTTGAAGATTCTTATTTTCGTGTTGGATCCGATTTCTCTTGATCTCCAAATATTTCCCAATGCAATGAAAGCTCTTCTTGCTTTTTGTATTCTTATTTTGATATCACTGTCTGTCCCTCCAACTTTGTCTATATTGCTGCCAAGATATGTGTACGATTCTACATCTTGTATTGGTGCTTCTTCAAGTTCAACCCTGTTATCATAACCTGCATTTATTCTCATTATCTTTGTCTTTTCCCTGTGTATTTTCAGACCCAATTGCTGTGACCTCTCATCGAGTGTTTTCAATTTGTCCTGCATCTGATTACGGTTATGGGACAGAAGAGCTAAGTCATCAGCAAACTCCAGATCATCCAACTGCTTAGTCAGAGTCCACTGGATTCCATTTCTGTTGTGTGTTGTCGATGTTCTAGTAACCCAGTCTATTGCTAGTAAGAAAAGAAATGGAGACAAGAGGCATCCCTGTCGCACTCCTGTTCTTATCTCAAACGGTTCTGTAAGCTGTCCTTCATGAAGAACTCTGCATGTCATGTCTTCATATGTTTTCTTTATTAAATTAATGATCTTCAGGGGAACTCTATAATGCCTCATCAATTTCCAAAGTGATTCTCTGTCTACACTGTCAAATGCCTTTTCGTAGTCCACAAATCCGATGTATAGTGGTGTTGCTGAGTTATTTGCCGGTTGAAGATCATGCACTGAGTATGGTTACTTTAGTGATCTTTTGTTCATCGTGCTTTGTTTATTATTACGCGAATTAGGGTGAAGGTGTTCATACAACTCAGTAGCATGGTATGAAGAAGTAATTCATGTAACTTGAATTCAGCAACATTAATGAAGTAATTAATGCCTTCAGGTTGAGTCCGTAATATTTAATCACATGTACACACAGGATGATCATTTCAAATAGGAGCAGAACATAAGTCCGTATAAGTCATGCATAAATTAATCAATAACGTAGACTGCTGGTTTACGTGTCAATGTCCGTTTAAGGATACAGTGCAGTATTGTCGTCAGAACATCACAGCTATATGCACGCGCAGCTAGACATGGCTACCTGCCGACAGTGAGACTGCGAGTCTGAATATTCATACGAATTTGACGATTATTCTCCTCCTTCTGAGGATTCTAGTTAAACACTAACCTCCGTAAGTTTCCTCTCATATAGAGTTCTAGGACTGACCCCGGTCCATCATAAATGCACATATAAATGGCTATATCATGCCATTGAATTGGAAGGTTAGAAAAAACGCAGCTATTCAGCTTGGCGGTCAAGTAACAAAGGGTAGCGTCTCCTAGTTACCGACTGTGACCCAAACAACGCTAGACACGTCATAATCGATCGTGTATGGAGCGTTCAATAATTGAAACATCTATCGCAATATATTAAATGTCTTAACCTTTACAATTGCACGTCTGCTAACCTTTAGCAGACGGCGTTAATATCATATACCGTAACAATTCCCTGTATACCGGGGAAAAAAAAATCGATAGATTTTTTTTCAAGATTTATCCGACTTAACAATTTTTTCAAAAAAAAAATTTAACACAATCGTGACATATGGCCGACGATGTTCTGAGTAGAACCGTGTCGCGGTCATGTCAACTAACTATTTGTCATAGTCATCTAACATTAATCACATTATATATCAATATTATACATATTATTATATCAACTAAATAAAATGTCCAATGTTAATAGTGAATGATAGAATTAAATTAAAGTAAGGTCTGTCGTATTAGTATGTCATATAGGAATTAATTTGACTAATTAAAATTAAATTAATTAATTAAACTAAGAGTTAAATTATTAAGATTCTAATGTAACGTGATGTTATGAGAGAAGAAAAGACAAAATAAGTGAGAAGAAATAGAAAGAAATTCGAATATAAGTTTTAACTTAATTGTGTGTGTTAAGTGTTAGTGAATAATAACTATCTAATTTAACTAACTAAATAACGTATAGGTACATTAAAAAAAAATATTAATCTAATACTTGTGTGAGATTTATTTTCTCTTTTCATAATTTCTTCTTTTTATATTTCGTTCTCTTTTTTTTGTTCTTTCATTTCATTTTTTTCTCACATTTCATTTTATTGATAATAATTCAATTAAGAAGTTAAGTTAACTAATTAATTAGTATAGGATATGATGATCCATCCGTAGTCCTGATCCTGATGAATTCTTTTAGACAAAGTGTTGAAACGTTTCCGTCGGACAGAAATGTCAATTATCCTAGGATCCAAGAATTAAGTGCACATAGGATAATAAGTTCGACTTGTCGTCAGATATTGTTCCATGATTGTTCAACGAATATTCATATATTGTGTATGGACGTTAGACGAAGTTTCAATGTCAATATGTATACCTTGATTGTCTTTAGTTCAATTCTGTGATGCATATAGTGTTTATAAATATTAAATTGAAGGCAAGGTTAGTTCCCTTATAGTTGATACTTCGTTCTATCCAATGTAGTGATGATTGACGTGTTTTAGGAATGTCAATGTTGATTATTCGTCGTCAATAGGATTACGTGACAACGCATCCCCCACAATATTTTCAGTGCCAGGAATATGTTCAATGGAGAATTCAAATGGCTGCAGGATGATCGCATATCTGGCGAGTTTTGGGCTCTTGTGGTTAGATCGACGCAAAGATGCTACAGCACTTTGGTCAGTTTGTATAGTGAATGGAGCACCAAGCAAGAACTTTTCAAGTTTAGTTATTGCCCATATAACTGATAAAAGTTCCTTGTCCACTGTGGAATACTTTGTTTCTGCCGGCTTTAGCTTTCTTGAAATATATAAGGTAGGATGTAGAACGCCATCATGGTTCTGGAGCAGGCATGCACCAATGCCGTAGTTACTAGCATCTGTTCGTAAGAAAAATCTTTTGGAAGCATCGGGAAGTCTTAAAATTGGTTCATGCGAGAACAAATTTATAATTTTGTTGAAAGTTTCATTGCATATACCAGTCCATGTCACCTTCACCGGCATGTCTTTTTTTAACAATGAAGACAATACAGCCGTGATGGATGACAAGTTTGGTATGAATCTACTGTAATATTGAACAAGTCCTAACAAACTCCTGACCTGTTTCTTCGTCTGAGGAACTGCTATGTTTAGAATTTTGGAGACTGTACTAGGTAACGTTCGGATATATCCCGATCCAATGATATGTCCCAAAAAGGTTATCTCATTACACGCGATCTGAACCTTTGTAGGTTTAGCAGTTAGATGATAATTCCTTAGAGTGTCGAAAAACATATCTAAGTCCCGAAACATGTTCCTCAAACGACGAACTAAACAAGCATATGTCGTCAATATATGTAATAACGTCTGGTCTACCTGATAAAATTTGTCGCATCAGGCGAATGAAGGTAGCTGGCGCATTAACAAGCCCAAAAGGCATCACATTCCACTGGTATAGACCTTGTGGAGTGGAAAATGCGGTGTAGTACTTAGCCTTTTCGGTCAGTGGTATCTGCCAATAACCTTTAGTTAAGTCTATCTTACTAAATATAGTTGCGTTGGATAGACGTGGCAGTAAGTCGTCGATAAGTGGATGTGGTTCGCTGTCAACTATAGTCTTAGCATTTAATTTTCTATAGTCAACACATAGTCTGATGTTATTGTCCTTCTTCCGGACAATCACTAATGGAGAAGAGAATGGCGAATTACTAGTCTCAATGATTCCCAGAGACAACATCTGTTCAAGTTCCTTAGTAGTTTTAGCAAGGAAATGTAAAGGAACCGAATAGGGATGTACACGAATAGGTGTATCATCATTGAGAGTAATGTCATGACTGATAGCTGATGTGCGACCCGGGACGTCGGTCAACACATCTGGATAAGATTGTAATAGATTAGCAATCTGTAGACGCTGTTGCGGTGTAACCGTTGAAGAGATGGTTACATCCCGCCAAGATTCAGTAGGTTGAACTACTGGTACCGGTAACGGTAACTGTACCTCAGGAAAAGAAGATTCTTCTTCCTGGATGACGGATAAGTTGGAATAATAACAAGTAGATACTGTGTTGTCATCTAGTTCATGAAAAATTGACTGTAAGTGTTCAGGACGTGTATGAAATTGCTTGAGCATGTTAATATGAAATATCTTTTTGTGTCCCTTGATATCTAAGACGTAATCAACGTCGGAAATTTTATCAATGACTTTGTAAGGACCATTCCAAGATATCAATAATTTATTGTTATTGTGAGGAAGTAACACATAAGCCTCATCGCCTGGGAATAATTGGCGTAATCGTCGAGACCTATTTTGTAGAGATCGAGCCTTAGCTTTTGCAGCCTCAGAAGAAGCTGTTGCCAACTGGCAAGACTCAATAATGTTCTTCCGAAGATTAATCACATACTCGTAAGATGACTGAGTGTCCTGAGTCATCTCCGCGTCAATTAATAAGTCTTTTATTAGTCCCATAGGACCTCTTGGGGAGCACCAAAAACTAATTCAAAGGGAGAGAAGCCAGTTTGTTCATGCGGTACCTCCCGATAAGCAAATAGAACAGCTGGGAGTGCTCTGTCCCAGTCATGAGGGTGCTTAACAGTAACCTTATGTAGTAGTTGTTTAAGTGTACGGTTAAGTCTTTCAACCGCACCATTACTCATAGGATGATAAATACTACTTAAATTCCTATCAATGTTCCAAGTTTTCATGACTTCCTTCATGGTGTCAGATATGAACTGTGACCCATGGTCTGATAAAAGTTTTCTAGGAAACCCTATTCTAGAAAAGATGAGATGTAGTGCATCAGCTACATCTGTGGTAATGGTGGTCTTTAATGGGATAGCTTCTGGCCATCGTGTGCACAAATCAATGCACGTAAGGACGAATCTATGTCCTCTGGCCGATGGTAGCAATGGACCAATAATATCTATGGCCATCTTGTCAAACGGTCTTACTGAGATATCGCAAGCCTGAATAGGCGCCGTGTGAAAAGCTCCACGTGCTTTCACTTCTTGGCATGTAGTACAGGAACGTACATACTGCGAAATATCTCTTGACACTCCTGGCCAAAAGAATGAAGACAGTACTCGAGATCGTGTTCGAGTATATCCCATATGTCCAGCACACTGTGAGTCATGCGCATGTTGAAGAATGTACCGTCTAAAAGTATACGGGACCATAACTTGTTGTTTCATTTGTGATTTGTCATTAAAACATCTAATCAATATGTCATTTTTAATAACAAAATAATGTTTGTTATTATTACCTGAGGATAGATTGTCAACTTTATCAACCAGCTTAAAAATTTTTTTTAAAGATTTATCCTCTTTTTGTTTGGTTGCAAATGTTTCCCTGTCAATAGGTGAATTGACTACAAACTCCTCTTGGTTGTCTGCATCCATCTTATTATCACTAAATTTCTCCATGAGTTGAGTCTGCGCTCTAGTCGTCACGGCGTTTCCAGTGCATAGGTTATGTTTCTCCCATTCTATGATCTCATCTGGAGTACAATCTTTACTGCCGTGTATACGACCAACCATCAGATCAGCTATAGGCTTTTTTAGCATACATACTTTTACATTCCCTGTGAAAAAGGGTGTTCTAATATGAACAATAGCTGTGGGGTAAAACTCAATAGTTCCACCAAATGTCATTCATTCATAACCCTCCACTCCCACAGGAGCATAGGCCTTCAACAAACACATGCCAAGTCCTCCTGTCACGTGCCATCATCTCAAGTTCTTTCCATGTTCTCCTCATCATTTTCACCTCTGTTTCCAACTCTCTTCTCCATGTACTTCTTGGTCTTCCTCTGCCTCTCTTGCCCTGGGGGTTCCAGAACAAGGACTGCCTTGTAATGCTATCAACAGGTTTTCTCAGTGTGTGTCCTATCCATCGCCATCGTCTTCTTCTCATTTCTTGTTCCACTGGCACTTGTCTAGTTCTTGTCATCAGTTCCACGTTGGTAACCTTGTCATACCATTTTAATCCCTCTATTCTACGCAAGCACCCATTTATGAAAGTCTGTAGCTTTTTGGTTGTTGTCTTTGTTGTTCTCCATGTCTCTGAGCCATACAATAGGACTGACTTCACATTTGAGTTGAAGATTCTTATTTTCGTGTTGGATCCTATTTCTCTTGATCTCCATATATTTCCCAAAGCAATGAAAGCTCCTCTTGCCTTTTGTATTCTTATTTTGATATCGCTGTCTGTCCCTCCAACTTTGTCTATATTACTGCCAAGATATGTGTATGATTCTACATCTTGTATTGGTGTTTCTTCAAGTTCAACCCTGTTATCATTACCTGCATTTATTCGCATTATTTTTGTCTTTTCCCTGTGTATTTTCAGACCCAATTGCTGTGACCTCTCATCAAGTGTTTTCAATTTGTCCTGCATCTGATTACGGCTATGGGACAGAAGAGCCAAGTCATCAGCAAAATCCAGATCATCCAACTGCTTAGTCAGAGTCCACTGGATTCCATTTCTGTTGTGTGTTGCCGATGATCTCATAACCCAATCTATTGCCAGCAAGAAAAGAAATGGAGACAAGAGGCATCCCTGTCGCACTCCTGTTCTTATCCCAAACGGTTCTGTAAGCTGCCCTTCGTGAAGAACTCTGCATGTCATGTCTTCATATGTTTTCTTTATTAAATGAATGATCTTCAGGGGAACTCCATAATGCCTCAACAATTTCCAAAGTGATTCTCTGTCTACACTGTCAAATGCCTTTTCGTAGTCCACAAATCCGATGTATAGTGGTGAATTCCATTCCAGACTTTGTTCAACTATTATTCTCAAAGTGGCTATCTGGTCTGTACATGATCTGTTTTGTCGAAAACCTGCTTGTTCATCTCTCAGTTTCTTGTCTATGGACTCTTTTAATCTCTCAAGGATAATCCTGTTTAATACTTTTCCTGGCACTGATAGTAACATTATTCCTCTCTAATTTGTGCACTCTTGTAAATTTCCCTTCTTAGGCAACTTAACCAGATATCCTTCCTTCCATTCTGCTGGTATCTCTTCCTTTTCCCAGACTTTACCAAGTAATTTATATAACATCTCTGTAGCCGTGTCGATATCTGCTTTGATGGCCTCTGCTGGAATGCCATCAGGTCCAGACGCTTTTCCATCTCTTAGAAGCTTTATGGCTTTCTTTATTTCTTCCTTCGTTGGTCTTTCACCGTTAATTTGTAGCTCTTCTTCTGCTGGCTGGATGTCCGGCGGGTTTTGTGGAGCTGGTCTATTGAGAAGGTCCCCAAAATATTCTGTCCACCTCTTCATTTGCTCTTGTATATTGCTGAGCAGCATCTTCTGCCTCTCTTGCCAACTCCTCAATATACTTCCTCTTGTCTCTTTTGATACTTCTTTTACTTCTTTGTTTGCTTCTGTGTACACTTCTTGAGCCTTGGCTTTGGAACTTCTGGTTTTGCTTGTGTTTAACTCTGCTTTCTTGTTTTTTCTGTCTTTTATCTTATTGATGGTTTCTGTTGTTATCCATGCTTTTTGTTGTCTTTCCCTTTTCCCCAGTATTTCTTCACATGTCTCCTTCCATACAGTTTTGACCTGCTGCCAATAGTCTTCTGTATTCTCTACATCTTCCAGCTGTTGGAGCACTTGGAATTTGTTGGATACTGTGACCGCAAATTTGTCTCTTGTTTCTTGATTTCTTAGCTGTCCTACATTATACTGTTGTCTATAATTTTGCATTGTTGCATATCTCTTGAGTTTCATTTTTATTTTGGCTATCAGAAGATGGTGATCTGATGCCACATCTGCTCCTCTGTATACCTTTACATCCTGCAATGATGATCTAAACTTCTTGTTTATGCATATATGATCAATCTGATTTTCTGTTCTATGATCTGGTGATATCCATGTTGCCTTGTGTATTCTCTTATGTGGAAACATGCTTCCTCCTATAGCCAGTTGATTTGAAGCACAGAAGTTTGCGAATAGTTCTCCATTTTCATTCATTACTCCTAGCCCATGTTTTCCCATGACTTCTTCAAATCCGGTGTTGACTGTACCTATCTTTGCATTCATGTCACCCATCAAAATTGTGATGTCTCTTCTTTTTACTTTATCCATAATTTCCTGTAGTTTAGTATAAAATGCTTCTTTCACAGACTCTTCTTTGTCATTAGTTGGTGCATAACATTGGATGACATTTACATGAATTTTCTTTTAGCTGTTTTGAAAGTAGCTGTTATTATTCTGGGTCCAACAGCTTCCCATTCAATGAGTGCTTTCTGTGCTTCTTTAGATAACATAAGAGCTACCCCTTCACTGTGGTATGAACTTTCGTCTTCATGTCCTGAGGACAGCACCAATTCACCTGTGATGAGTTTCTTCCTGTCTACCCCCTTCCACTTTGTTTCACACATTCCCAAAACCTCGATTTTGTATTCCCTCATTTCTGCTGCCACTTGCGCCACTTTCCCTTGTTCGCTTTCTACGACATGCTTGGCAGGGGACAGTGTTACTATTCTTTGCTCCCCTTTCGGGCCCCGGTAACACACGGGTGCCCAAATGTCATGCAGCGTACATATTCTCCTGTCGCACAGCTAGGATGTACCAGCGACTGACGTACACCAATCGTCGTGGATCCTGAATCCCTCAGCACTGAGACGACGGATCCATTAACTAATCCCCTGTTAAAAATTAGTAAGCCTGTTCCATCGTTGACTGCAAGACCTACCTCTGGTGTAATATGTCCGCAGTTAAGCACTGTTTCTTTCGCCTTCTGAAAAATAAGATTGCATTGTTGGCAACTATTTGCCACATTATAATTAATAGCAAAACATGCAGCAGAAGACTGTGTTGTATTATTGTCAAGTGGGACCTGAGCTATAGGGGGTAGTATTATTTTGTAACTGCCGCCCCCTGTATTATGGTTGTAATGAGATGATCCCCGAGAATGAGATCGATTCCGAGTATAATTGTTAGAATTATCTCGTCGTCCTCTATAGAAACTATTATCTCGATGTCTCGAGCCATGATTATTACCATTCCAGTTATTGTTATTTTTCGGGGTATGTGATCGATTATAATTAGTGTTATGTTGACTATTGTGGTAGTTTGTTTGAGGTGAATAATTTCTATCTCGTGATCTACCTCTGTTGAACTCATTTTTATTGTTGAAATCATTATTATGTCCCTTCTGAAAGTTAACATTGTGATTTCTTTGGAACCTACTTCTGTCTACACTGTGATGTCTTTGTTTGTTATTATGATTGTAGGCCATATTAGACGCCACAGGTAGAGGTTCTCTTAATGAGGAGTTAGAAATGGTTGCATTCGGATGTGCCGAACAGTAGTTTAAAGAAATTTTTTCTAACTCGTCAATAGTACCTGGTTTACGCTCCTGCAAATATGCAAAGAATGGCTGGCTAACCGAATATAATACCTTATCCCGTAGTAGCAAATCAACTAATTTGTCGTACGATTTGTTGACTTCTGCCAGTTCAACCCATCTATTAAATGTATTGCGTATGTTCGCAATGAATCCTGCAAAATCTTTTGGAGATTCAGGTAAAATTCCCTTAAATTTCAACCTACAGTGTTCCTCGTCCAGGTGAAACCTTCGTAAAAGCAAGGACTTAATAGCACCGTAGTTATTTGCTATTGATGGGTCAGCATTTTGAGAAGCCGTCAATGGTTCTCCAACCAAGAATTCATTTAACTTGAGTACCCATGACTCTTCAGGCAAATGATTTGTTTTGCAAGTCTGTTCAAAACGTGACAGGAACGATGAAAGGTCGTCCACGTTTAAGTTGAAAGTGGGTAATTTAAAGTTGTAGAAATGTTTAGTTTGGCTGGATGACGATCCATTTTGTGCGTTATTATTCTGGTTTGCATCAGCACTTTGTGCTTGTAATCTTGCTGTCTCCAATTTAATACGCGCCAATTCCATTTCTTGTTGTAAAATAATTTCCTCTCGTTTCAATTTATTATCTTCTTCCTGTCTGGCGATTGCTCTTTGCTCTTCTCTTTCACGTTGAGCAATCTCTCTTAATCTATTTTCCTTGGCAATTTGCTTCATCTCACGTTCCTCCTCCTCTTTCTTTAATGCAGCCTTTTGTTCCTCTATTTCTGCTTTATGTTTTTCCAGTTCTGCCTCAGCAAACTGACGAAGTTCTTGAGATTTATAACCATATTCCTTACCAATTTTAACGAAATGGTCTATAGTAAGCATTTTGACTTTTATCTGGTAAGTAATTATTGATAATTACTGATTAAAATAGTCAATAGTAGCTTCAGAGTAATTATTATACTTACTCAACTTAGGAATATTCAATATAAATAATCACAATAGTACTGAACTCTTATGTCTAAGTTCAACCAATAGACAATATTTTGTAACAATATTGTATCTAAGTACTAACTATATCATAAATAGTTATGATATCTGTTAACTATAATGTAATTACATCACACAATTAATCTCAATATCCAATAATGTTGGGTATGATTCCTAGTAATTATATTTTATTTGGTCAATATATATATATTATATTATTATGCCCTAGGCATCTCTTATAAATTGTAGTGCTAATTTCTTGGACTATCACTGCATAATTATGCAATGTCCCATATTAACCTTAAATGTCAGAAAAAATTAATTTAATTAAATTACAAGTGTATTATTGAATATAATGTTATATTATTAATGTAGTATTTAATATATATCATGAGTACAAACAAAACAATGATGCAACTAAAGGGTACAAACAATGTCAAGACGCAAACAAGACATTTTCACAATTAAAAATGAATTTATGAACTAAATAAAACAAGCGGAAGTGTCACACGGAAAACGAAGGGTCAAAGATTGACCCGAGGTCAACTGAATATGCAAAGTACACAAAAAAAAAAATGACTGCAAAAAATGATGACATCACAGGACTCATAACGGACGAACATTTAACAATCATCAAAGAAATGATAGTAAGAGTAGACTGGACGAAATAGTTAACGAACATGATACAAAACTGAATAAAAATGTGAACTTAGTACAAATAAAATACACCAGTTATCTACGGAACGGCACAGCTAACACAAATCGTCAAACGATAGCAGATCTGGACAGGTAGTCCAATGGCAAACCTCTATGGGGCTTCCAAAAATGCAATCGTTTAACTGCCCTAAGAAACGACCGAAATCAATTCAGGCATCGTGAGAGCCACAGAATCTAATTTCGGTTCATCCTCCCTACCGCCCACTAATTAACAACACATTAAAACAACCCAAAAAATACATGAAACACATTCAGAAAAGACATGCCTATGCAGGCAAAAGGCATGGACTCAGTATTACTGTTTGCAATGACGACAGTTTAAACAGCTAGACTTATCTTTTCCGTTGCTTAGATCAGTGCTAGAGGTCGTCAACAGCTAGGCTAATGCCCCTGACTGTCTGCTCCTGTAGTCCATATCGTGTGTTTGCTTCAACGGCTCATGTTTCCCCTGGTTAGGCTTAGAGAACGACTTTGGTTTCTCCGACAGTTCACCTACACGACTTTCGGTGACGTCACGTTGTTAGGCATTATAATGAGTACAACGTCATCTTCGACTGGATCATGTGATCGAAACTTGATCGTAAATATTGTGATTAATCTGTGCGTAAGGAACAGAAGTTTGTTTCTTTTTTCTGTCGTTCCCCGCATTCGGCCGCCACTTTGTTGCTGAGTTATTTGCCGGTTGAAGATCATGGTTACTTTAGTGATCTTTTGTTCATCGTGCTTTGTTTATTATTACGCGAATTAGGGTGAAGGTGTTCATACAACTCAGTAGCATGGTATGAAGAAGTAATTCATGTAACTTGAATTCAGCAACATTAATGAAGTAATTAATGCCTTCAGGTTGAGTCCGTAATATTTAATCACATGTACACACAGGATGATCATTTCAAATAGGAGCAGAACATAAGTCCGTATAAGTCATGCATAAATTAATCAATAACGTAGACTGCTGGTTTACGTGTCAATGTCCGTTTAAGGATACAATGCAGTATTGTCGTCAGAACATCACAGCTATATGCACGCGCAGCTAGACATGGCTACCTGCCGACAGTGAGACTGCGAGTCTGAATATTCATACGAATTTGACGATTATTCTCCTCCTTCTGAGGATTCTAGTTAAACACTAACCTCCGTAAGTTTCCTCTCATATAGAGTTCTAGGACTGGCCCCGGTCCATCATAAATGCACATATAAATGGCTATAACATGCCATTGAATTGGAAGGTTAGAAAAACGCAGCTATTCAGCTTGGCGGTCAAGTAACAAAGGGTAGCGTCTCCTAGTTACCGACTGTGACCCAAACAACGCTAGACACGTCATAATCGATCGTGTATGGAGCGTTCAATAATTGAAACATCTATCGCAATATATTAAATGTCTTAACCTTTACAATTGCACGTCTGCTAACCTTTAGCAGACGGCGTTAATATCATATACCGTTACAATTCGTGAATTCCATTCCAGACTTTGTTCAATTATTATTCTCAAAGTGGCTATCTGGTCTGTACAGGATCTGTTTTGTCGAAAACCTGCTTGTTCATCTCTCAGTTTCTTGTCTATGGACTCTTTTAATCTTTCAAGGATAATCCTGTTTAAATACTTTACCTAGCACTGAAAGTAACATTATTCCTCTATAATTTGTGCACTCTTGTAAATTTCCCTTCTTAGGCAACTTAACCAGATATCCTTCCTTCCATTCTGCTGGTATCTCTTCCTTTTCCCAGACTTTACCAAGTAATTTATATAACATCTCTGTAGCCGTGTCGATATCTGCTTTGATGGCCTCTGCTGGAATGCCATCAGGTCCAGACGCTTTTCCATCTCTTAGAAGCTTAATCTTCTTCTTCTTCCATCCTTAGCCATCAACCGGCAAAGCAGTATGTGGTTAGTACGCCTAGTGGCGTCTTAGGGCAACAACAAATTGATCAATCTATCGCTGTTTCCACCACGCCTAGTGGCGTCTTTGTGGAACAAAAACAGACCAAACAATCTATCATTGTTTCCGTAATCAGATTGGTTGGCAAGCAGGTGATCAGCCCACTGTGCGAAGTTTTTACGGGATGGGGTAAACAGCCCCATGCCCATACCCTCCTTAGTCGCTTTTTACGACATGCGTGGTAGGGTGCAGTGTTACTATTCTTTGCTCCTCTTTCGGGCCCCGGTAACACACGGGTGTAGAAGCTTAATGGCTTTCTTTATTTCTTCCTTCGTTGGTCTTTCACCGTTAATTTGTAGCTCTTCTTCTGCTGGCTGGATGTCCGAGGGGTTTTGTGGAGCTGGTCTATTGAGAAGGTCCTCAAAATATTCTGTCCACCTCTTCATTTGCTCTTGTATATTGCTAAGCAGTTTTTCATTCTTGTCTTTTATGAAGCAAGTTGTTTGCTTGTATTTCCCCGTTAGCTTCTTTGTGCTGTTATACAGTTCTCTCATATTCCCTTTGGCTGCAGCATCTTCTGCCTCTCTTGCCAACTCCTCAATATACTTCCTCTTGTCTCTTTTGATACTTCTTTTTACTTCTTTGTTTGCTTCTGTGTACACTTCTTGAGCCTTGGCTTTGGAATTTCTGGTTTTGCTTGTGTTTAAATCTGCTTTCTTGTTTTTTCTGTCTTTTATCTTATTGATGGTTTCTGTTGTTATCCATGCTTGTTGTTGTCATTCCCTCTTCCCCAGTATTTCTTCACATGTCTCATTCCATACAGTTTTGATTTGCTGCCAATAGTCTTCTGTATTCTCTACATCTTCCTGCTGTTGTAGCACTTGGAATTTGTGACCACAAATTTGTCTCTTGTTTCTTGATTTCTTAGATGTCCTACATTAAATTGTTGTCTATAATTTTGCATTGCTGCATATCTCTTGAGTTTCATTTTTACTTTGGCTATCAGAAGGTGGTGGTCTGATGCCACATCTGCTCCTCTATATACCTTTACATCCTGCAATGATGATCTAAACTTCTTGTTTATGCATATATGATCAATCTGATTTTCTGTTCTATGGTCTGGTGATATCCATGCTGCCTTGTGTATTCTCTTATGTGGAAACATGCTTCCTCCTGTAGCCAGTTGATTTGAAGCACAGAAGTTTGAGAATAGTTCCCCATTTTCATTCATTATTCCTAGCCCCTGTTTTCCCATGACTTCTTCAAAGCCGTGTTGACTGTACCTATCTTTGCATTCATGTCACCCATCAAAATTGTGATGTCTCTTCTTTTTACTTTTTCCATAATTTCCTGTAGTCTAGTATAAAATGCTTCTTTCACAGACTCTTCTTTGTCATTAGTTGGTGCATAACATTGGATGACATTTACATCTATTTTCTTCTTAGCTGTTTTAAAAAAAGCTGTTATTATTCTGGATCCAACGGCTTCCCATTCAATGAGTGCTTTCTGTGCTTCTTTAGATAACATAAGAGCTACCCCTTCACTGTGGTGTGAACTTTCGTTTTCATGTCCTGAGTACAGCACCAATTCACCTGTGATGAGTTTCTTCCTATCTACCCCCTTCCACTTTGTTTCACACAGTCTCAGAACCTCGATTTTATATTCCCTCATCTCTGCTGCTACTTGTGCCACTTTCCCTTGTTCGTTTAATGTCCGAACATTCCAGGTGCCAAATCTGAAAGTTCTCATAGAAGAAAGAAGGTTAGTCAGCAACACAGACTCCTTTCGGCTTTCTCTGTGTTGCATCATACGCCTCCCTGCGAGAGGACCTTCCCCTGTCTTGGATGGCTGTGTTTTATTTTCTTTAATTGACTTTTCCATGTTTGTTGAAGTTTTTTTGTGGTTTAAATTTTTTACAGGATGGGGTAACCAGCCCCATGCCCAACCCTCCTTAGTCGCTTTCTACGACATGCTTGGCAGGGAACAGTGTTACTATTTTTTGCTCCCCTTTCAGGCCCCGGTAACACACGGGTGGTTCCAGACGTTGCTAATCAATAATTAGGTAAAAACGAATGAACGTGGCCACGGGTTTGTCTGGAGAGAGAGAAAGAAGGAATGAGTAATTCTTTTTAACGTATAAGCTTTGTACTCACTTTGTTTTGCTTTTTTTTTCTTTTAGTTTGCTAGTACTGTTATTATATTTTTCAGAATAGATTCATTAGAACTTTGTTCTTGACAGTATAGTCAAATTCTATGCCATAGTGCTAATCTTTTGACCTTTTGAGGGTTAATACCTTCTTCTAACAAGATCTTGTCTCAACAGAGGGAATTGCACTTACGGGTCTATTTCTTTTATTATTTCTGTAGCATATGATTTTTGTATTTTTCTATCTTGATAATTAAATGTTATACGGTTCTTTATGATAAATAAACTGAACATAAAACTTAATTATCTGTGTGTTGGTCAGCTCGTCCCAATATCCCTACTCCATTAAATATAGTATCACGTTTGTGCGTCTAATTGTCGTCACTTATCTGTGTGTGTGTGTGTGTGTGTAAGTGAGTGGTTGATATATATATATATATATATATATATATACAGAAAGGAAACTGTCTGATAAACAAACTTCAGTCGTAAGATAGGCTGGACTAGAGTATCTTCTAAATCCAGGGACAGATCTACCTTTCCACCATTTCACTCGTGAAATCTATTTCTTTACCTTAGCTCTCACTGAGGTACTACCTTTTCCAGTTCTATTCAGACGGGCCTATCTATCTTAAATACCTATCTAAAATCTACGACAGTAGATTATGCAGCAAAAATATTAAAGTAGTAGCTTCAGGATTATATGATCTGAAGGTACATTTTAAATCGAAATTGCATGAACAAATGTTTGCAATGAAGAAGACAGCATTTTTTAAGACCTTCTTTGCTCAGCCAAAGCAGGATGAGGTGGCATTACAAGGGCTGAAGTTTTATTCGCCAATTTCATTGCCCAGCATAACTTAACTGCATCTGTTGCTGATCACTTTTGTGACTTGGCGCCTGTAATGTTTCCTGACAGAAAGTTCCAGTCGAAGAGGACCAAGAAAACACTTATCATTAAAAACTGCATGGCTCCATCTGCAACAGAACCAGTGATAAAGCTGTGCAGGGAAACACCC
The DNA here is from genome assembly GCA_024509875.1 of Oreohelix idahoensis. Lineage (NCBI taxonomy): Eukaryota > Metazoa > Mollusca > Gastropoda > Stylommatophora > Oreohelicidae > Oreohelix > Oreohelix idahoensis. Next base: position 3,755 of record JAMPIV010017164.1, on the reverse strand, counting down.
TTCTCATTAATGGTTGATGAGTCAAATGACAAGAAAACAGAGAAGCGGTTAGCTATTATGGTGAGAGTTTTTGAAGAAAGATTGGGACCAAGAACGAGATGGTTAGATATGCCTGTATGCAGTAGTGGAACCACTGAGGCGATATTCAGTGACGTTGATAATCTGTTCACAAAATTTCATATTCCATAAAAAAAATTGCATCGGCTTTGCTAGTGACAACTGCAATGTTATGGTGGGGAAATCAAACTCAGTACTTACCAGGATCAAGCAGAGGAACCCTTATGCATTTGTGTCGTAAATTTATTTTGAGAGAAAGAGTCTTAGAAATAGTGGTCCGGTTTAGAGTGGAGAATGGTGGTGAAAAGCTCAGTGATAGAAAATGTAGAGAGTAAATAGTTGCTTCACAGAGTGCTGGGGAGAGTAAAGACAGACTTATTTACGACAAATCGTTTCTCTCAATCTTCTCTTTAGACTCTCCTGGTCAAACAATTATTTGCCAATTTCCAGACACACATCTGCGCTCACACCGATTTGGTGTGCTTCAAACACACAGACGCACGTGAATACAAGCTATATTAAACAAATAGGGGAAATGTTGGGCTGTGGGTATTCCAACACAGTACTAAATAAGTTTATGATGTTTATTAACCTTAAAAATCAAATCACAAACAAATATCAAGTGTTACATAAAATTATCATAAGTACAGAAAATGCAAATAACAATGGGGGGGGGGGGGTGGTGAAGAAAATTGGTATCGACTAAGCGCTTCCCGCTTGTATTAGACAAAGATAGATAATTATCAGGAACATAGGTAATGTAACCTAACAGTGAAGTTAATTACTCTGAAAGAGGGGTTACAATATTAGGTATGGGTGGTAGAAAAAAATCCTGTTATCCCAAATTGGGTTTCCCCTTTACTAAGCAAATGAAAGGGGGGTTGGGGGGTAAACAGCGTTAACAAAATATCCCACTTAAAGGAACAATGCAGGGTATACTGAAAATGTATTACCCGGTAGGCAAGTTAACAAATGGTTTGAAACAAATTAAATCTCCTGTCATTCATGCACGCGCGTGAGGATCCACGCTCATTTATTCACACACACTTACCGATTGCAGCATCAGACAATCCATAGAATTATATAAACAGAAATTACACTCTAGACATGTGAAACTGTCTAGTACTTCGATGTCCCTGTGATGAAAAATACAGTGATACAACGTTAAAATATCTCCAATTATAAAGATAACGGGTAA
>JAMPIV010017163.1:20000-60881 GCA_024509875.1 Oreohelix idahoensis | reverse complement strand
TCTGAAATCGGGTAATTTCTCCGATTTGCCTATCTTACGACAATTTTATTTATCTGTAGACTCCCAAACCTCTCCTGGCTAAACATTTTTTGCCAGTTACACACATGTACACACACCAATTTGGTGCTACAAACACACGAACGTGAATACAAACTACATATAAAAGATATGGGTAATGGGTCGGCCAACACAGTAATTTAAGGTTTATGGTGTTTATTATCATTAAACCAAAATCACAACATTTAGCATGGTACAGTCAAAGATCATAGTTACAGAAAAAAATACAAATAACAAGGTAAAGGGGGGGTGGGATGTTTCTTTGAATAGTAGTATCCCAATATGCCCTTCCCGCTTGTATAGACAAAAAACCCCAGTCCAAAGACAAGTGGTTATCAGAAAGAGACAATTTAACCAAAAGATAGATTAATTTATTCTGATAGGAGTTATTACACTATTTAGTATGGGGTGTAGGAACAGAGTCCTAGTATTCTTCAAGTTATCCCTTTGCTAAGCAGATTAAGGGAGGGGAAATAAGAAAATGTAAACAATCCCCCTTAGAGAGGAAAAATACAATGAATGAAGTGAAAAAGATATTTACCAAGTAAAGAAAATTATAGGTTTAGCTAATATATCTCATTCATTCATGCACGCTAGCGATGGCCATCACACCCATTCACACTTACCGATCGTTGAATCTGGCACTCCATAGAATAACACAAACAGGCAAGTAAATACTCAATAATTGTATGAGTCTTTTCCTTCGTTTTCCAGCCCCAGACTAGCGGGTTTGGCGTTCAGCAAATTTTCCCGTAATCGCTGGAAGGTAAAGCATTAGTGTTCTTGTTTGCTTTTTAACTAAAGTTTCTATGGGATGACACTGTCACAGGTATAGTTATGAGAAGGTAGTGGTCTCCTGGATTTTCACCGCTGGTGGTGGGAAACTTCTATAGCGTGATGACAAAGACTGAACAGTGAGTTATGTTTTCTTCGGGGTTTAAATCCAATGGAAATAACAGGACTGTCGTGTACAAGAATATATTCTTTTCCACAGTAGAGCAGGAAAAAATTATATATATATATATATATATATATATATATATATATATATATATATATATATATATATATATATATATTTATATTTATATTTATATTTATATTTATATTTATATATATTTATATTTATATTTATATTTATATATATATATATATATAGCTTCTGGCAATTGTTCTTCTCCAGTTATTTTACATAATTTATTGCTTTATGAGTTTTAAATGTTGTTGGGTTGCTTTATCTCATGTAACTTTAGAGAGCGAGACCGCACAGGCCGCCACAAGAAGATTATATTTAAAAGGTTCATAACAATTCTGGGTGGTAGAAGAACCGAGTCTGGAGGACTCTATAATCTCTGGGACGCAAAGGTATATGATCATCCTATGTGAAAAAATAGAAAACATGAAATCATACACTCAATACTAATCATATTCTGACGCGCGCTAAGTTTACAGTTAAGATTATTTTAAACACTAGCGTATTCAGTTATATCTTTACGAAAAACTCTCCGCGAGTCTAATGGTTAAAAACACACGTATATACAGAACTAAACTGTATTAGTTTGTTATAAATCCCTTAACGGCTTCAAAATTAATTTAAGCATCTATTATATTGGGAAATAACGTATAGATATACAAGTATCATTTAATTTACAACTGGAAACTTGTGAGATGGGTTTATTTAATAGGTTTAAATTAACACAAAATCCAGTGAAATAAAATGAAAGAACTAGGCCACTGATCACTTGAAACTAATATATTACCACTGGCAAAACAGAATGAATGTTAGACTCCAATATAGAAGATATGCACAGGAAATCTTGTTCTATATAGCTAGTACTTTCATCAAACTCTCTGGCGCAAATGATAAACTGCATTCTTCAGTGGTCTCAATATATAATTAAAGAATTGAAGGATCAGGGGTCACGCGAAAGTTCACAACTTTTTTGAAATCAGGGAACTTTTCTGATTCTGCGCCGCCAGTCCCCGCTCTATTACCCAACTATCTTACCGCTAGACTATTCCCCGTTCGTCTCAGTCTGCGAGCGATTCTCTGGTTCACACTGAGGTGTTAAACGACGGCGTGAACCTGCTTCGTCCGTTCTGGGACCACCACTGCCTTTTTGATCGTTAACCGCTTTCCTCGTTGGACTTTGGCGACGCCCTACTAGGCAGTAAGAAAGAAAGGTGAAGGAGGTAGTTGATTTAGATCGCTCTAAGGTAAGGCAGAAGGCGTGGCTTAACCTCCCCTTTAAGACAAAGCGATGTCCTGGATGCACGCATGAAAACTGTTTATCATATTAATTAGCCCACGTTGTAGAATTCCACGTTGCTATTGTGCATGCTAATGAGCCCGCGTGGAATCCACGTTGACTATTGTGTTTCACACAAATCCAGGGGCTGCGATGCTATTCGAGGGTACTATCCTTTATCATCCATCAATTCAGGGACTTCAATTTTCATACTCTACGTCACACCTACTGATTATTAGCATTTAAAAAAAAAATATGTGGCTGTGAACTGAGGCGGTACGTGTTTGTGGCAATATAACCGGGACCAGAGTCTGACAAACTGCATCGATTTTGCATCGGATGGTGCGTAAACCATGGTTCGTCGTAATAACTCAATGTGGTCTAGAGTGACAGATGCCTTTTCTCTGTGTGCAACTGAAATGTATCTGCCATTCACTGGCTTTGTGCATTCAAAATGCAGTTTCCACACTACCATCGCATATCCGATTTTAATTGTCAGAAATATACTACTCATCAAAAGTCAAGGGCCATTCAGAAAAACCTTGGCTGAAACCATAAAAAAAAATCTGATATAAACGTAATTGGTATCAGTCAAAACGGCATTTATTGAATACCAAATTGACATGTCACTTAAAGAAATGGAAACACACATTCAAACGCAATGAAGCTGTGAAGTGTGTCACCCACCTTTTCAAAAGTCACACAATAGATATTGGACAAATAGACATTTCAAAATCGGGTATGACCACCGTTTGCAGCAAGGCATTCAAGACAGCGTAGCCGCATCGAGTCCACAACGATCCGAAGAGTATTTTGAGGAACAGCTTGCCATTCCTGAAGCAGAAATGCAGTCAGCTGTGCAACATCCATTGGTAGGGGGTGATTTGTTGACAATCTTCGACCAAGGACATCCCAGAGGAGCTCAGTCGGAGAAAGGTCAGGTGAATGAGCTGGCCACGCCATCCTGATGATCCCATGTTGCTGAATAAACTCAATTCACCACACGAGCTCGATGGGGTCGAGCGTTATCATCTTGGAGGATGGCATTACCACCTATGGCCTCCAGAGCAGGCTGAACAATTGGTCTCAAGATTTCGTTCTGGTATCTTGGGCCGGTCACGTTGCCTTGGATGATGTAGAGTGTGGTCCTGCCGTGTCTGTAGAAGCCTCCCCAGGCCATGAAAGAACTCCTACCATAACGATCCACCTCTCGAATTGTGTCATCAGTAAATCGCTCTCCTGGTCGTCTCCAAACTCGAATCCTGCCATCATTTAATGACACAGTGAAGCGAGATTCATCATTGAAGAGAACTTGACTCCATTGTTGCCTTGTCCATCGGATGTGCTCGCGACACCAAGCAACACGGGCTCTGCGATGAGCAGGAGTAAGAGGGATTCTGACTGCAGGACGTCGAGCAGCCAGTCCAAATTCATGTAAACGTATGCGAATGGTGCTTTGACTGACATTAACGTTTACAGTTTGTCTCAGCTGACATCTTAGAGTGGAACAAGTCACTGTTCGATGGCGCAGGGCTGACAACAAGAGGTACCGGTCATCTTGTCTATTGGTGCATCTAGGGCGACCTGGCCGGTGGCGATCCTCCACACTTCCTGTGGCCTGAAATCTCTCCAAAATTCTTTGGATAGTAGAGTGTGACACTGCAAGCCGTCCAGCAACCTCACGGACAGATAAACCACTTTCAACCCACGCTATAGCCCCCATTCTTTGTAAGGTGTCAAGACTTCTTCTCGGTGGCATGGTTTTTGCAAGTGATGAAAGTACCCTAAGTCTGCTGATTGTAAAACCAATTAAGAGTTGTTGAGTGCACATCATGGGGCATAGCGATTATGTTAAAGTGGAGTTGGAGAGAGATCGCTTTGCACCATGTTGTACACTCACCAAACACAAAATAAATGCGATCATTAACTATGACTACGAAGTAGCGTAAAATGACGTAGAAGACATAGTTACAGATTCCACAGTGTCGGCTGGTGTGGCAAGGTAAACTTATGGCAGTGTATTTGTTTCTACTTTAAAAGTGTTCATATTGGATGTAGATTTCAAGCAGAAATCTAATGTAATTCTAATTCAATTGAGGATAAACCCATCTCGTCAAGGTAGTATGAGATTTCGGGTAAGATTTAGGCGAGTATAGCCAAAGAGACATAATTGAACTTATCAAGGTTATCGCAACGGTCATGGAAGGGTATGAGTACTCGAATAAAATATATATAATTGCCGACTAAAAGAAGATGTGCAGGAAGGCACCGAATTGAAACATTATTGAGATGAAAGGATATCTAAATGTATCAAGTGGAATTCCTAAGAATAGAATATATGAAAGAATTACTAATTATGCTATCTTCTTCTTCCATCCTTAGCCTTCAACCGGCAAAGCAGTATGTGGCCAGTACGCCTAGTGGCGTCTTAGGGCAACAACAAATTGATCAATCTATCGCTGTTTCCACCACGCCTAGTGGCGTCTTTGTGGAACAAAAACAGACCAAACAATCTATCATTGTTTCCGTAATCTAATTATGCTATGGGAGCACTCAAAAGAAGATAAGTCTTGATAGCCCAGAGAATTGTGAAGAAGCATATACTTATGCAAAAATAATCTATGAAATGAAGAATCGATGTTTTAAATGAACAATGTCAAATTGTATTAAGAGCAATGTGTCGCTCACATAAGTTCCTGTGTTAATTAAAGTGAAAGTCATAATCACAGAAGTTTTCGAGAATTGATTTCCAGTTGGAAGCATGAAGTGGTAGAGATAACCAGTGAATATTTAATGACAGTTGGTCATATGAAAGAAGACTTCGAACAAGTAAAACAGTTCGATTACAAATAGAATAACTGTTGCCAGAGTTTTGGTGACTACATTTCAGAACATTAATACAACATCCCTAGACATCATTCAACATACTAGAGCCAGAAAGAGAAGAAGTTTCTTAACAGATAGCAACCGGGATAATTCATGGGGTTGCTCGTCCGTTAGTCGCCACTACAAATATATGCCACATTAATCAAACTTTTTCAATAAGGAAACAGCTCCAATATACAAGGTATGGAAAATACTTTATTAAGAACAGTTATCGCTTCAAGAAGGTCAAGGTGCAACCTTATAATTGCAAGAAGGGATCAAGGTTTGGAGCAACCTAAATAAGGCAGAAATATCGCCAGAAACAATTGTCATCAGCAAGAAAGGAGTCGTGAACGGAAAAGTTGGAACTATATTTCGTTGACCAGTAAATGTTTAATCGGCAAGAAGAAGCAGTGACGTCATATGCAAATGTTCCCAACGGCCAAAAGTTAAACAAGCGGCAAAGAGGAAACTGAGAATTTCACTCAAAATAATTCAAGATCAACAGTCTTCAATCAACTCGTCGAATAGATCAACAAAGCATCGGAGATTACAATACCAGCTTCACTAGAGAAGTGTACGTGCCAGGAGCTGGGTGAAATCGTTCCTTCGAAAAATCAAACAGTCGCAGGCCAGCACTGAGAAACATTTTACCGCTGCAGATAAGTCATATTCAATGTCGATACGTATTGTCTGATCATTTGAACACCCAAAACGTCACCCTTTTCTTGCTAATCACAATCTTTTTTCATTATATTATACGTTAATCATCCTTATATGTATTGCGGGATTGGATGGTAGGGCTTAATATTTCTATAGCTTCCTCGGAAGATACAGAAATGTTAACGACTCTGTAGGGTTTATTGAATGCATTGTCAAAGAGTCCAGTGAGTTCACTGTCGAATAGTAGTCTTTGATAATCCATTGAATATATTTAATAATTGTTTAGTTGTATCGTCGATGTATCGCGTTTACTTTAGTTAATATTCTTATTTACGCAATAAGTCATTGTTTATTCGTCTGTCTACTATCCCCATCCTGTCTTCTTGTTATATTCGATTTTGACTTTCTGTAATCGTACGTCAATTTTTGTCTTTTCTGATTAATTAATATTTCGATACACATTTTCTTTATTTATGTACTTACTATACTTATTTTCTTTTATCTGTCGTGGAATGTTCTGTGATTTGTAAATCATTATCATTATCTTTGGCTAACTTTTGCCATTCATTATCATTGTATGTAACATTGCTCTTACATGAATTGAATTGACATTACATTTTAAAATACCGTATATTATTATTGATATTGATAATTAAATAATACTGCATAATTACCTACAAACATGTCATCCTTGGAAGATTTCAGACAGGAAGGCATTAGAAAAGGTTTATCAGATGCGAAATTAGAGGATTATGCTGAGAATAAATATCAGGAACATTTATCGCGTCTTGAAAGGATAGAACAACGCGAGGCTATTAAATGGTCTGATGAACTTAAGATGTTTGAATTAGCCCAAAAAGAAAAAGATCGTGAACATGAAATAGCCATGGAGAAATTGAAAATGGAGGCAAAGGAGAAAGAGGGGAAATTGAAAATGGAGGCAAAGGAGAAAGAAGAGAGATTGAAAAACGAGGCAAAAGAAAAAGAAATGGAGGCAAAGGAGAAAGAAGAGAGATTAAAAATTGAATCTGCTGCTCTGGCACGAGATGCAATGGAAAGAGAGCATAAAATGAAAAAGAAAGAAAAAGATATTGAATTGGCAAAAATCCAATCTCAGGCTTCCGGTGATAACTTTGGATCAAATAATGATCATTTGTCGTGGATGCCAAAATTCAAATTGCCTAATTTTATCGATACTCAAGATTGTATCATAGTTTCCTAGAAAAATTTGAGATGAAAGCCAACGATATGAAAATACCAAAATATAGTTGGAGCAATTTACTATCAGATCATCTAACAGGAAATGCCCAGAAATGTTTCATGCAACTAGATCAACAAAGTCGATTAGACTTTGATATAGTAAAGCAAGCCCTGTTAAGAAAATTCAGGTATACGGAAGAAGGTTTCAGGGAAAAATTTCATGCAATTTTACCTGATAAAAAGGTTGACTTCGGAGAATTTATCTCCTCTATAAAACTTTACCTCAATCGTTGGATTGAGTTAGCGGAAGTCCCTAAGACTTATGAAGGAATCATTGATTTAATGTTAAGAGAAGGTTCTTTCGGCATGTAGTGCCGACGTAACAGCTTTTTTGCAGGAAAGACGTCCCAAGACCATTGATGAGTGTGAGAAACTCGGTCGACAATATGTCGTCGCCCATCCAGACAGAGATATCAAGAGATCTGCACCAGATGATTCTTTACCGGTGGGTGCTGCCTATCATGACTATGGAGACTACCGTCAACGTTCTAAAAGTTCAGATGGTAGAAACAGGTTTAATTTTAGCTCCTCCAATAGAGGAAGATACAATTTTTCAAGAAGGTATTCTCCTGCACCATATGAGAGAAATAAGTTTCAGAATCTCTCTAAAAGGGGTCGAGGATACCAGAATGATAGAGGAAGTGATGGTACCCATTATAAAGGATAAAATGAAAGACCACAATGGAGTGGCAGATTTAATAATTACAATAACAATCGAAATGAGGGTGATAGACAAAATTACAAGAAAGGTGGTAACCAAAATAATACACGACATGCCAGCAGAAAACAACAACATGCCAATGGTTGTGTGGAGCAAAGTAATACTACTCCGGATACCAACCATGCAAACGCCTGTGTCATAAGGTCAAATAATACTGAGGAGTGTACAGAATGTAAAACTTTGTATGTACCAGGATCTCAAACGAGATTACTATGCGGTCATACCTTGCCTACCATGGCATCATGTGAGAACATAGGACGTCTCACTATACATAAGGGTTTTGTATACAATAGGCCCGTCACTGTATTGAGGGATACGGGGTCAACTATTGTAGGTATTAGAGAATCGCTTATTGACAACGTAGCTTTGACAGGTGAATCAGTAAAATGCGTCACATTTGGTGGGGCTATTGAATGGTTCCCACTGGCAAAGGTAGAAATAGACACACCTTTTTATACTGGTCTGGTGACAACATGTGTTTTAAAAAATCCAATTACAGATTTAATAATTGGAAATATCCCTGGAGTAAAAGAATGTTCTCCGGGTGATATTGAAGAATGGGTTAAATTCCACCCACTCAGTGCTAATGCTGTAGTTACTAGGGCTCAACATGCAGCTGATTTACAAGCTGATTTAACACCAGTGGTAACTGAAGAAGCATCTTTACGACATGTGCATGACATCACTCCAGAGTTGTTCGTACGAAAACAAATAGAAGATGAATCTTTGACACGTTTATTTAATTTAGCTAAATCAGGAGAGGTTATACCTACAAAACAAGCAACAACTTGTTTTAAATTGAAAAACTCTGTTTTGACTAGACGTTTCAATAAAGGTACAAATACTTATACACAAATTGTAGTACCTAGAATTTTTAGACCTTTGGTTTTAAAAACCAGTCATGATATCACTATGGCAGGTCATATGGGTGTTAAGCGCACCTTAACCAGAGTTGCGTCATGTTTTTATTGGCCTGGCGTAAATAAAGACGTCAGACTATATTGTCGGTCATGTCCGACATGCCAAAAAGTGTCTTGTAAGGGTAAGGATCATATGGCACCCTTACAAATAACAGATGTACCAACACGCGCTATTCAGAAAGTTGCCATTGACATCATCGGTCCAATAATCATGTCAGAACGAAAACACAAGTATATTTTGACATGCATTGATCTTTGTACAAGATGGCCCGAGGCCATACCATTGAAAGAAATTACTACTATTTCAGTGGCAGAGGCATTATTTTTAATATTTTCGAGAATAGGATTACCTGAGATAATCTTATCTGACAGGGGGACTCAATTTATGTCACAGTTAATGAAACAGATTGAAGATATGTTGGGTATTAAACATGCTTTTACTAGTCCATACAGACCATGCTCAAATGGGGTGTGTCAGCGCTACATTGGGAGTTTAAAAAGAATGTTAGGGGAGGTTACAGAGTCAAATCCTCGTGATTGGGACAAACTGTTACCGGCAGTTCTCTTCGCTTTTAGAGAAGTACCACACGAGAGTACAGGATTATCTCCGTTTGAACTCGTCTATGGGGCCAATCCGAGAGGTCCTGTACACATATTAAAAGATTTACTACTTGGCTCTACCAAAAACGAAGAAACTCGCAGTAGTTACGAGTTTGTTATTGATCTCAGACAGCGTCTGGTGGATGCCTGTAAGGTCGCAGTACAATCAATTCAAAACGCCACCCAGAGATCGAGGTTGCTTCACAACCAATCTCGAAAGCTAAGGAAATTTTCACCAGGTGATGAGGTTCTTTCACTTCTTCCTACCAAGGAAAATAAACTACTAATTTCTTGGCAAGGGCCATACACAATAAAAAAGAAAATAACTGATGTTGATTATGCTATAAACATCAGGGGAAAATGCAAAACATATCATGTAAATATGTTAAAGACATATACTCAACGTCCTCCTGCATTACAGGACATTTGGAACAATATTCATGATGAGACTATTTCGTCATCTTTTGCAGTGGTCCATGCAGAGGACACTGTTTCATCTATTCCTTTCAGGTTTACTTTACCTCCACTGGAATCAGTTGAATCTTGGAAGGATGTTTCCATTTCACAATCGCTTCATCCTTCTGCACAAGAACAAGTCAAAAACATTCTTGTATCTTTTCAGGATGTATTGACAGAATTACCTGGTCGTACTAATTTGATCACACATAACATTATCATAACCGACCATAAACCAATTAAATTACGACCATATCCAATTCCTATTCACTATAAAGAGCATGTAGAGAAAGAAATTAAGGAAATGCTCAACATGGGTATAATAGAACCCTCTTCGTCACCATATGCTTTTCCCGTGGTATTAGTGAAGAAACAAGATACATCATTAAGAATTTGCATTGACTTTAGAAAATTGAACAGTATAACAGTTACTGACGGGGAACCACTGCCAATCTTAGAAGATCTTTTGCCTCAGCTATCGCAGGCAACATATTTTAGCAAATTGGACTTATCACAGGGATACTGGCAAATCCCATTATCAGAAGAATCAAAGCCATTGACAGCCTTTACGACACCACTTGGTTTATTTCAGTGGAATTTTATGTGCTTTGGTCTGGTTAACGTACCTGCGACATTCGTACGCATGATGCGCCTTTTACTAGGTAACAGACAGGATATCATCACCTACATCGATGATATTTGTTTATTTCTCTCATCGTGGAATGAACATGTTCAATTAACCTCATTATTACATCTCTTACGATCACATGGTTTGACAGTACGTCCATCAAAAGTTCAAATCGGGTTTAGGGAGATATCTTTTCTGGGACATCGTATTAGCCAAAATAAGTTATGTCCAGATGAAAAAACAGTTAAACGCATCCTGGATATCAAAATCCCCTCATCAAAAAAAGAAGTGAGAAGTTTATTAGGTTTAATTAACTACTATCATAAATTTATACCAAACTTTGCCTCCCTAGCTGCACCATTGTCTGCCTTGACGTGCAAGGGTGCACCATTGAAAGTCAGATGGTCAGAGAGTACTAATCGTTCCTTGAATATGATAAAAACTGCATTCTCAAAGCATCCTATTCTAACCATACCTGATGCTCGAAAAATATTTTTTCTCAGAACGGACGCTTCCGGGACAGGCATAGGGGCCTGTTTGATGCAATGATGGAACGAAAGACTCCACCCTTGTGTGTACATTAGCAGGAAGCTCCTTCCAGCAGAACAACGGTATGCAGCCGGCGAGCGGGAGTTAATTGCGATCGTCTGGTCTATCTCAAAGCTTTCTAAGTACCTGATCGGCCGGAAGTTTACATTACAGACCGATCACTTGCAGCTGACAACAATGAAAACAAAGACGTACAATAACCCAAGATTACACAGATGGTTCTTGTTGCTACAGGAATTTCATTTCGACATCCAACCAATTCGGGGATCAGATAATTGGTTGGCGGATCTGCTGTCCAGATGGTCTGAGTAAAATAACTAAAGACTAGGTATCCTTATAGATGGTCATATCATGCACAGTTATTCAAAAAGTGGAAAAGATGAACAGATTGTCACATTAAGTACAAATACAAAAGTGGTATAACTGTTTACCCTGACTAGTTACAACAGTGGACATTTAAATGGTTGACTTACTATTTCATGATTCCTATGGATATGACATAAATGAACTGGAATAGTGACATTATTCACTGTCTTCACATTTACTATACGGTACAGCATGTGTAGAGGTTCTATCGCATTCACAGTGAAAACATACAGACTCACGCGCATATAAACTATGTGATATTAGACATATTGACATGTAATTCTATTTCAGGAAAGTGACACAAACTTGATAGACAATAATTAGTGCATTTGTTTTCATCACATAACTTTTAGTGACATTTTATTTGCACTTTCAATTATTTAATGGAAATTGAGCGGGTTTAATCGATATTAATCGGAATTGATCGTTCTTAATCGAAATTAATCATATTTAATCGGTTTTGATTGGGATTAATTAGTGTTTATTTAATATTTTATTTAGCGTCCACCCGAGGTAAACGCTCGCGGGACGAGGGGGTAATGTTGAGTGCGCATCATGGGGCATAGCGATTATGTTAAAGTGGAGTTGGAGAGAGATCACTTTGCACCATGTTGTACACTCACCAGACACAAAATAAATGCGATCATTAACTATGACTACGAAGTAGCGTAAAATGACGTAGAAGACATAGTTACAGGATTCCACAGTGTCGGCTGGTGTGGCAAGGTCCACTTACGGCAGTGTATTTGTTTCTACTTTAAAAGTGTTCATATTGGATGTAGATTTCAAGCAGAAATCAATAAAATACCGTAACACTACATTTCAGAACATTAATACAACATCCCTAGACATTATTCAACATACTAGAGCCAGAAAGCGAAGTTTCTTAACAAGAGTGAACTCTGTTCACAAAAAGTCGCCATTGCACGTGGAATGTCAATCAGCACGATTACTTCACCTGTTTGGTTGTACGAAAGTTTGAAAAAACAGATTAAAAATGTGAATTTATGGTCAGCAAACCAAATTGCCCGTGATCACCATGGTTGTCGTTGAGTTGTTTTTATGCTTAACGTGCATAGAGGACTGTCAGATGAAGATATTGCACCCATTTTTACTAAAATCTTCCTTCATTTAATCATTCTGTGCGCTTATATAAAAGTGTATTGAAAATAATAGGGTGGCCCTTGACTTTTGACGAGTGGTATACCTCATTGGTTTCGCCATAGTGAGTTGAGACGATAATCGTATAAAGAATAAATTTGCTTTATGAACACAGCTACAGAATCTGAACCTGCTCATCTGCACTTCTCCCATTTGAAAAACCATCATCTACTAGGTAGCGTGTACGAGAAAAGGTTATGTTTAATATTTTGATGAACTGGAATGAGCTGAAGGCTAATATCACTTCTGCTGAGCTCGGCTTTTAAAGAAATTTTGTCAGACCACTAAAACTACCTGTGCTTTGTGTTCGCTGCGCCTGTTGTACAAGAATTTGAAAGATTGAATGTTCTTTTTCAGCAAAAAACAGCTGATCCACTCAGTATGTACCAAGAACTATTCTTGCACCAGCATAGTCTTCAGATGAGAATGCGTGATGTCAGTGGGCAAGAAAAAAAGCATTCTTCAAGTTGATTTTGGTGTTATGTTTTTAACAGAATTGGATAGGTTCCTACAGCAGAACATGGGCGTTGAGGCCCATCAAGAAATATAAAATGTCAAGGGAAGATGTTTGTCTATGCAAGAAGAATCTCCCAGTCAAGTTAGACGTAGACTTCTTTCAGCTAGAGATACTTTTCAAGGCCTGTCAAAACTGAGCCCTGTGATAACTTTGAACAAGGCCATTTTCAGAGTTACCTTTTATTCACCATGCAGAATACAACATCATCACATTAGAAGAGCAATACATGGTGTACTGCATCATAAGGCATTTAAAGAGCTCGCCGCATATGCCCTTATACGTCTAATAACCCCAGTGAGTAATGTTGTAGTTGAGAGGGTATTCTCTCTTGGACCATCAGTTAAGATAAAAGCAAGAAAGAGAATGCAGTTGCATCTGCTTGATGCTGTTGTAAGAATCAGAGCCTAAATTTTGTTTTCGAATAAATGTTGTAAGGACTTCTCTGCATCGTCAAAAATGTTAAACACTACACATCTGACAAATTATATGGCGAAGGTTCCAACGGGAAGGTTTTTTTTTGTGTGATGTGAGTATGAATAATCTATTTAAATAGCTGCCCTTTTTTTGTCTTTTTTTTAAATTAAAAACGTGTTTGGCTTCTTCCCCCCCCCCCCGGCCCCCCCTCCACACACACACAATTTTCATCTGGCAACCCTGCCCTGAAGTCGCAGGTAAATTAACGAGTCAACTTGAAAATTCTATATATTCTTTGTATTTTTGTGTGGTCTCATTTAATTCAAATTTTATACTATATTAGCCGATCTCGCACCGATAGGTATATTTTGTAATAGATCATGTACCATTTCTGGCTTCTTTTGTTATGAACGACAGCTGATAAATAGTATAATCTTAACAAATCTTTGCTATCAATGTTTTTATTAATGACCATAAACAATAGCAATAGCAAATTCCACAGTCAATCGTCTAGCTGTGTTATCTAGCTGTGTTATATATATATATATATATATATATATATATATATATATATATATATATATATATATATATATATATATATATATATATATATATACGTATGGAATATTTAAGTTTCATATATAAAACTATGAACATTACATGTCTTAGCTGAACGGGATATTACCATATTTTCTTTACAAATAATATTTAAAAAATATCATTAAATTTTTTTCACTTTAAAAAAATTAAAAATTGCATCGAGATACGGAAATCTAACTCTACTAGAACAGAGAAATTAATGTCAGTGCAGAGGAACCTAGTATCGGGTACAATCAGTGACGGATTACGGCCAATTTCTGCCCTAAGCACAGCCCAACAATTGTGCCCCGACCCCTTTCCCCCCCCCCCCCCCCTCCCCCCCCCCCCTTTCCTCGGCCTTTCCATTGCTTAACTGACAAGACATTAAAAATTAATAAGTGCTGAAGGTGATATAAGAGATCGAAAATTCAGTTTTCTTTCAGACACCACTGAAATTCATGCAGAAAAACGTTGGTGAGACAGTCAAGCATACTGAACTCTAGGCCTGTGTCTGACACATTCAAACTATTAAACTTTAGTCACTCACCACACCAAAAAAAATTGTTTTTAACAATTCAGATTAAAGTCGAACACCGCAGATAAGGATAATTACCCCAAAAAATTCGACTAAAGTCGAGTGTTGCAGTGAAAGAGTTGAGAGTTAAAGGCATGATAGCTAGGGGGGAAATACTCTGATGCTCCCCTTCCCTTGGTGCCCTAAGCACATGCATATTGTGACGGTATTGCCTCCCCTGCTTTGCAGTAGTGGTCCAACAGTGGCCAAAACTCAATAGTATCTAATATGGGCTTCAGAGGTATCTACCTTCGCACAAGATTACTCTTGGCAGAGATGTAGATAGAAGGGTAATGACACTTCTATTACAAAGGGAGTCTTCACAAGATATTCAGATAAATGAAAACAATGCTGTTTTGGCTGAGCACGTTTATTCTATAATCTGCCGACAACTTTTGTGAAGGAATTAAGCACTTATTAATTTCAGCTGGTCCAAGACCACACCCCTGATTTACTCAGTGGAATTCTTATTATTCTGGTGTAGCTCTGTTTAGAGTGTGTGTAGTAAATTGACTGAGTGTCGTACGGTAGGTAAATTGTTTTATTTGGCCCGTCTAAGTAAAGAGTGACTGTTGACAGATACACGAGAATGTATAGAAATTCTTTTTCACTGGTGGTAGGGTGAGGGAAAGATATGTCTCTGGAGTGAGTAGGTTTCTCTCATCCAGCCTATCCGTACGATTGTGCTTTGTTTCCAAGACAGTCTTTGCCTCCCTATCTAAAATAAGACAAGTTACTCTACACACACAACACTATGTGACAACAAGACACATACACGTGAAAGAACTCAGGATAAATGGGTATGGGTCTGACCAACACACATAGTTAAATTCTTTGTTGTTTATTATCACTAAAATTGTTACAACATCAAATACTAAAAGATATCAAGAATTATACAAATAGAGGAAAAAAGAATAATGGCGCGCCTTCACCAAATAAAGAAAACCCCCAAAAAATATTAACCCAAAGGTTGAAGGTTAGCACTTAGTTGCAGGAATAAACAATCTTGGTGCGATATAAGACCAAGTAAAAAAAAAAAACAACCAAATTAGTAGATATTTCCTAGCAAACAAAAATCATTACACACTCTCTCACTCAGTGGCCACCTCTCACTCTCTTACCTATTGTCTTTTACTCGTGCATCTGTGGTATCCCTTGTTAACAGAATATTCATCGTAAATCCTTTTTTCACTGTGATTAATGTACCACTCCAGCTGTCGAGGGTACAAATTGGCCCCAGTTCATCCCTCTCCCCCCCCCCCCCAAAAAAAAAAAAAAATTTAAAAAAAAATTAGGTGAACGCCGAATCTGCTATTATCCACGATAAATACTGGAAGAAGTATGAATCCCAAAGGTTATCGTCACTGTTCTAAACTGTCACTTTTTCTCCGATGGGGTGCACAAGGGGAGTATAAGTCTAGACACAGGAACTACAACTGAATAAATCAGTTGCGACAACGTTTGCAGTGTATGGGCGGGCGGGGAAAAACAGGCTTGCTTCCCACTCGGTCTGGAATTTCTATCTGGGTACTGGTTTCAATATAACCAGGTGACAGCGCCAGATAAGAGACTGGTCTTATAAGAAATATCCCCTTCTCTGAAAAGAGTAAGGGTGTATCGACAATCAAGGTATGGTCAAGCTGTATAAACCTTCAAGTATGATGATAGTGAATGCTACTTAAGGTCTAAGTGCTACCTCTCCAGATCCCACCCTGAACAATGGTTATTATATTTAATTTTTATTGTATTACGGCTAATAGTCTAGGGGATTAATTAATATAATAGATATGTAATATACATACAAACAGAATCTAACTCAACTTGAATAATTAAGTGAGACTGAGTGTAAATATTTACAATTTATTGATCCTATGCCGTTTCTCTTTTCGGTTAGGAAAATGATAATAAAATTCAAAAGCTTTTTACAAAATGGAAATAAATAAGTAAGGAAGTTTCATTTTCACACTAGTTAAATATAAAAGTTATATTTAAAATGTCAATTACGTTATTATATATATTTATATACAGTTGTTAGTTTCACTGGACTGTAAAGTAGGTAGAAGTTCATTAAATCCTTCATAAGTCATCATGCGCGTGTTTGTTTAATGTGTGGTTTAATTCTTAATAAAATAAGGCTGGATGTGCCGACCAGTGGAGTTATATGTCCACCTATCTTGTGTAATTTGAAGTACACAGTGTCTGGATCTCCAGACTAGGAACCAATCTGGTGACTCGCTCTAACTATATTGAGAACGTCTCGCGCCAACAGAGTTCCTCAGTATTGAATGTCTCGAAGACTGATAGTCATTACAGGATAAAACCGGGAAAATACAAATAACCGCAACCCTTGTATGGTCCAGCACTATCTTATCCACACACACACACACACAATGAACATTACAAACAAACTCAGACAATGTGCTAACAGTTGCACGTAACATTTTACTTCAATACCACCTACAGCCAGTTCGATGTGATTACATTTTCCTTATTTTTTTTTTTTTTTCTTAACCAGCGGCACTTGGGCTTTCAGCCCTTCGGCCCAATGACATGTCATTGCGAGGCTGGGGAACCTGAGGACTTTCCTTCCAACCCGGTCAGGAGCTTCGCTCCTTCCCATCCACAGAGGGTTTATCACAGGAGCCGTTCAGGCTATTCAGTCAAATTTCCGGCCGTAAACATTTCTTCAAACGCCGACGCCCGGGTTTGAACCATGAACACCTGGTCGCCAGTACAACGCCGAAGCCATTACACCAGCGCGGCTCCTTATAAATCATAAGTTGATCCAAATGTCCATCATATGCTTCCTTACAATGGTTTGGTTAAGTACAAATTATGAAGTAACACCTTGATTAATACATGTAAACAATTCCTGACATCCTTTCTTATGTTCCTGAACAGTGTGACGTTCTTTTCCGAAATATTCCATCAAATACATTACAGTTGACATTCAAAAATCCGGCCATCGATAATCCGGTTCCTTCAGTTTTCCGGAATGGATTTCGGAGCGCATTTTTTAATTTACCTCGTTGGCGCGCCACTGTTTTCTGGAGCCGTTTATGTTTT
This sequence comes from Oreohelix idahoensis, assembly GCA_024509875.1. NCBI lineage: Eukaryota > Metazoa > Mollusca > Gastropoda > Stylommatophora > Oreohelicidae > Oreohelix > Oreohelix idahoensis. The sequence continues at coordinate 43,233 of JAMPIV010017163.1, read as the reverse complement.
GATGCAGCTGTTTGGGTCTTGCTTGCACGTGTTAACAGGCCTTCCTGCTCATTCCTTCTCATTTTATCATTTATTTGCTGCTGTATAGCCCCATTATGGATTCAGCAAATAAAAGAAGTGGTGTAAAACGTAAACATTTAATTTTCTTTCTTTAAAGGACTGTACAGGTAGTCATTTTCTGTTAAATATATACAGCATATATAACCAAAAAAATCCGGCATTTTCAACAATCCGGCACTCCTCAGGTCCTGAGGTTGCCGGATTTTTGAATGTCAACTGTATTAAACTTACAGTCGTAGATTCTGCCATAATTCTCAATTATCCTACACATTCCCAATGCTGGCTTTCGTCCCTAAAAGTTAACACATGCTTGCTTTCAAGCCGGCAGCACACTCGTCCTGTAATTTTTTCTTAATACAGATAACACACTAGTGAACACACAAGTGGATTATACACAGGAAAAGTACATAATTATACACATATATATACATATACCTTACCCTCAGGTAGAATACAATAGCTATAACAGGCTGCAAATGGGTATCTAGGTCTGCTACGTAGATACAGCTGCAAAATATTTGACAGCAAGCGTTTGCCGCTTTCTTCTGTTCAGTACTATATTTTGAAAATGTTGTGGCCTCAATTCAGCCCAAGTTCAAGGTCTTATATAGGGTCTCAGCGTACCTCACGGATGATTGGGGCAAAAGTGGTGTTAGAAATCCCAAAACAATGCGTCTTTTTGCCTTCGCGTTCAATGTGTAGAAATTTTAAAATCTATTATCTTTCTTAATTGGGGACCGATTTCACTCATTTAAAGTTAGTATTATACTGGTAATTTATCTCTATCAGTCTAGCTACAATTTGTTTAGTTAGCAAAATGCATTTAAATCTATGCAACCTTCAACTAACTATATTGGGGACTACCCTGATGTATAAATGTCAATTAAAACGATTTTTCTCTTAGAATAACATTATTTGAGGACGTCTTTACACCTATCTCTTAAATAATATCCCCGTTGTTTAAACTAGCTATAACTTTCGTTTAAATATCTTTAGTCTGTGAGAAATTAAATATCTTCGTATTTTCAGTTGCACAAAATAGGCCTCTATGTTAAGCATAATAGGTTTCCTTATACATACCAGAAAAGGAGCGTTCTCATTGGCTGTTATATCGGACCGTTTTATCCTATTATTGTGAGCGGTAAAGATGACCATGGTGTAAGACAGACCAAAACACGACAATCTCCACGAATCACTTATATACAGTATTCCGTAACAGAAAAATGGTTCTCTTCAAATTCTGACTGACGACTGATGACTGGGTTCTAGAAACAGCAGTATATATATATATATATATATATATATATATATATATATATATATATATATATATATATATATATATATATATATATATATATATATATATATATATATATATATATATATATATATATATATATATATATATATATATATATATATATATATATATATATATATATATATATATATATATATATATATATATATATATATATATATATATATATATATATATATATATATATATATATATATATATATATATATATATATATATATATATATATATATATATATATATATATATATATATATATATATATATATATATATATATATATATATATATATATATATATATATATATATATATATATATATATATATATATATATATATATATATATATATATATATATATATATATATATATATATATATATATATATATATATATATATATATATATATATATATATATATATATATATATATATATATATATATATATATATATATATATATATATATATATATATATATATATATATATATATATATATATATATATATATATATATATATATATATATATATATATATATATATATATATATATTGCTCTTGATCTCTAATGGCGTTATTTCGCACTCCTGTGTGGGACAAATTTCAGGAGCTAGGGTTCCCAAGATGAAAGGCTTTACGTCCCGGTCTTTCAGAGTTTTTCGTCTGGAGCGTTGACCGAGATCAAAAGACTTCTTCTAGCGGGTTTCCCTTTAGAATGCCCGTGCTCAAGATCAAAGGGTACTAGGGGAGTACTAGATTTTCCCTGAGTGAACTTCAAAGGGTCCGTTCCGTTACTCTCACGTGCTGTCTAGCTGTCAAGTATTATATGATTGACAGATGAGCTCGCGTGAGTGGAACGAAGTATAACCATAGCGGGATTTTTTTCCTGCGATGACTGACAGGTCTAAGAAGATTGTAAACACCGCGTTTGCCAGTGTTTAAAGAAAGAGCGCGGGGACAAAAGGGTAAGCTGCAGAAGACAGGACAGGTAGTTTAATTCATGTTTTAGCTAGCAAATCAGAGAGCAGCTATTTGGTTACAATAGGCTGTTAGATTACGGTAGACTCTTTTTCCATTCCACGTCACACTGAGACAAACATGCAGTAACTGTAAAATGATTAAAATGAAGTTAAATTTGTAACATTACAAATAACAAAATTTAAAAATCACTTTAGGTTTTAACAGTCTGAAAATAAATTGAATAGTTTAGAAGAAAAGTTTCATCATTGATTTATAGTAGAGATGATGTGGAAAAGTTCACTTTGGCAGCGTATATTTTTCACTTAGCTGCCAGCAGTAGTTTCTGCTCCCGCTGATGGGTTTTTTCACACTGCTCACAGTCATCGCTGGTCAAGGTTAAAGGCGTCGCACGTTCCTAGAACGTCAAGGAGTAACGGCCAAGCTGGTCCTGCATCTGTCTATAAGACTCTCTTATGATGGCGTCTCACACAACATCAGTCCACTTCTACCTTCACTTGGTTCCAGAGATATTACTTTCTGCTGGCACCACCAGGAACTATGATAACGAATAGAAACGTAACACCCTTCTGAGTATTGCGTTTCCCGACACATCTCAGAATCTCAGAATTTACCCTCGACGAGAATTAAGTTTAATCCCACGAGATAAACTTTCTCTACATTTAAATTGAATAGCTTTAGCTTTACATTACATTTAAATGAAAAGGTTAATAATACAGATAGAGTCTGTTTACATTTACATCTCCGCTGATTGAAAAGGGTTTACAATATAAATTGAATATGTTTTCATTTATGTTTACACTGAGTTGGAAAGTTTGGAATTTTCATTAATTTTAAAATGAATATTTTCACATAGACATTTACACTGGTTTAAAGCTTGAAAACTTACATTAATTTTAAAGTGAATATGTTTATATGGACATTCACACTGCTTGAAATGGTAAGTATTATACTTAAAATGTACATCATTTCTTTCATCTTTCCTTCCCTGCTCCATAGGAACCTGGGATTACCCTTTGCTTTTAGTTTTCTTTAAGAAACTAGCAATAAAGCAATCACCAGCTCGTGCAGTGGTGGTTCATGATCATCATTCTTTACGCTGAGGTTGACAGCCTCAAATGACTTGGACATCTACTAGCGATTTTCACACATTAAACTTCATATGGTAATATATACATATATATGTTAGTTCACGTTAGTAATAAAATATGGAATGTAAAATCACAACTTACGCCAATCCTGGCTCACATACTTTATTGCTCAGATGAATAAAAGAGACTTGAATCGGCCTCTTACATGCGTCTGGGGTGTCGTTAATTTAATAAGTTTCCTCTCTGACTTCGTGTGTGGTTCTTCAGTTTCCTCAGTCCCGGTTTCCTTATTTAATATGAAAGAGATTTCCTGGGCTATATTGTAAGTCCTGAAAAATACTCCAATGAAAGGTGTCCGGTACGTTAAGAAGGAATTCTGAATTCTAGGCGTCACTCCAGCAAGGTCTAGTATCTTGGCAAGCAATCTTCACAGTGGAATAACACTGAAACGTGTCAGGTTATATTCCCGGTCTCCCACGCATCTGTTGTTTATTAATTTAAATAAATGCTCCAATCATTTTCAAACAGGCGGGTGAGGGTGTGGTACTTTCAAAATATTCCATGTGAAATAAGGTGCGTACAGCAAAATGTCACGTATTACCATATATGGCAATAAGATATACGATGCTTTGCGTACAGACTCGCGAACATGTCGTTAACCTCATATGACAACGTGTTCCAAAAGTAACAATTCATTACTTTATCAGAAAGTAATCTCTTATCGGTGTCTGTCCATAAGTTGTTTTCCCGTATTCCAAGCTTTGGTGATGCGCGGACACGTCTTATCGGTGATTAGGCAGATAGCGCTGGGCGATGTACGTGTTAATTCGTAGCGGCCAAGCTTGGTACAAGGGAATTTTACCAACCTGCCTCTTGTAATATTATCTCTACCTCTCCTTGCAAAAGTGAGGTGTCTATCATCCACAAGGAGTGTCAGATAACAGACAAGATATAATATACTGAAAGTAGTGAAAGAATACTTGAAAATATAAACTATCTGCTACATAGCATAGAAAGAAAGTGCGACAATTGAAAGCACGCAATAAAATCAGTACCACAAATGTACCGATACTGCCGTAGTGAAATAGAGATCGATAGGGGTCGCCCCATTCTGTCACACATATTTTGCTTAATGGTTAATCCAGCACTGGGTACAATTAGAATATTTATATAAATAATTAAATAATGAACAAAGCAGTTATGAAATAAAAATAAAAACATGTATTGTGATTAAATATAAACAATTAAGGGATACATAGGTCTAGAATGAACAAAAAATCACATAGAAATAGTTACGGTGGAATCTCACAATGGAAAAGGAACAAACACACGCTACATGCAAATGGGAAAAATAAAGTAAAAAAGGTTTAAACATAAAAATTCATATTTAGCTTGACAGTATATTAATCGCCCCCCACCCCCCTCAACAAAAAAGTCTAACATAAATACTGGACCTTTGAATCATCAGACAGGAGCGCCTTACTTTTTAATTGTTTGAAGTTTTGAAAACACTTTATATTGTTCTCAGCTCAAATATTTGTATTATGTTAACAAATATGTGCCTCTGTTTCAACTTGATTACTGTGACGTATAACGGAAATATAGCCTCCTGTATCCTACAGCCTTTCGTGACCTCGGCGTAGTTTTAAGATTCGCTAAGTCACGCATTTCTCTGCCTGTCGACTCACCTTTTATTCCACGCCTCTTTTTACTGACCATAACAAACGAGCTTGTTGTAAAGTTTCTTTTCTTCTTTCCACTCTGTAAAGTGTCAGTCTGTATGCTCTGTAAGGAAGAGTGGTGTGTTGTTGAGATCAGGCATGCCCCCAGTCTACCCAGCTGTAATTGGGTAACTCACCCTAGTCCTGAGTTAGGGAAGGCAAAGGCTCCAGGTGAAGGCTAGGACCTTATAACTTGGTCACTCAAAACCGACGCAAGATGGTTGTATGTATTGTAGTAGAAGTGTGTAGAGTGTGATTACCAGCGGATGGTGTACTGTTCGTGTGCTCATGACCAAATATCAACCACTCATACACTTGTGATCTACAAGGCACCAAATTCAGGCTGCTGGTATCTGTTGTTTTACTCAATTTATTCAGACGTACACACTGGGACATACGAGTACATCATGGTATGTTGACATATCAATTTGTAGGTATACATAGCAGATCTGAAGTCATGACACATTCAGAAATAATGGGCAGTACATCAAAAGTTCAATTGTCATGATACATTATGGCCGCATCCCCCTATCTGACTAAACGCGTCAGTGAAGGCAGATCGGTAAATAACTAAAGTTACTTGACGTCCATAGTTTGTAGCATATATTATGAACCACGAAAGAGGGGGTTTCTAGCAAGATTGAGATCTCCCTGTCACTGTCCGATAATAGGATAAATAATCTGTTCTCTTGGCAGTGATCAAAACATATGATGACCGAAATCTAACATGGCCGCCTCCTGAGTTGTCGTTCACTCATTCATAGGAAGGAGAATATAAGCCAGAGTTAATTTATAATGGGTATATAAATGATTTCATAAATGTTCCCATACAGCTTTACGGTGATCAGGTTAATTCACGTAGCCATAACCGCTGTAGGAAAGTCTGTCATCTTTGTCGATACAAAACACGACACTAGCGATACGAAGCACAATGTTCCATCTAGGTCGAATCGACATGAGATCATCAAAATAGGGTCTGGCAATACATGGAGTCCGAATTATACATTGTACCGTACCTTAGGAGAGTCTCTAACATAAACTATAGTAGAGATACCATCTCCTTTAGAGGAAGACCAAGTCATGAGTCATATGTCCTTACGAATCTCCCAGCCCTTTGAAAAGTGCGTACCCGCCATTTATCACGGTACATCGGAACTCATCACGACTTGTCAAGACAACTCATACTTCCGCTAGACCGGAATACAAGAATCTAGTCCCGCCTACCCATCCAAAATATACAATATAGGACTGATTCTACTTGTACTAATAATATGTAATACATATGAATTCAGGCCATAAACACAATAAGCAAATTAATCTATTTTCTGGCCCCAAAAAAGAAGTACAAACGCAAGGGCAATCTCCGTGCGCCGAATCAATATCCAGAAGGAGTTCTCCTATAATCAAAAGTGTTGAATCAAACATGGATTATCTCGCTTTCCCCATAGACAGCATTTTCATACACAAATGAATGAATGTTATATTTTTTTCCATATTAAATAGCCATATCGATTTTTGTAATATGTGCGTCAAAAATATGCACGCAACAGATTACCACACCCTCGGGAAAAAAAATGGTACATTTTTTTTTTTTTGAAACCACATCTCTAGGAGCAACATACAATAGGCTCACAACGCACCAATAACAATGCGCAGATGATAAGCATAAGTTTTATGACCTTAGAGAAGGTACTTCTCTAAGTATTAATATTTCCAGAGAGGTGTCACCAACGCATACTACAATATTAGCAATGACCCAATTTCCACATTAGTTTATACATAAATTTCATCTAAGATATCTTAACATCATGATCATCAAAGACGAAAAACATTGAAGATCAGCGGTGAATAAATATCAATGAACCGCTAAGTAGTGTTACAATCAATATATGATATATTACATATGTGTACACATTTCAACATAGAACAACTGTATCAAAGTTGTATAACAGTTATGAATCATGTGGGCATCTAGACAAAATATCTGCCATCACATTTTCTGACCCACGGATAGCTCGCACAGAAAAATGAAATGGCTGTAGAGCAATCGCGTATCGCGTTGATCTCGCGCTCTTCAGATTTTTACTCTGAATAGCCGTAAGAGCTTTCTGGTCAGTTTCCACAATGAAATGCGCGCCAAGAAGAAATCTTTGCAGTTTAAGGATTGACCAAACCATAGCCAATAATTCACGGTCTAGGACGAGTAATTTTCTCTGCGGTATTTAATTCCGAGAAATATACATCACAGGATGCAGAGTTCCAGAGTAACTCTTGCATTAGTGCCGCTCCAATCCCAGTGGATGAAGCGTCACTACGAAGAATAAATGTCTTATCCTTAGAAGGCAATACTAGGATAGGTGAAGTAGAAAACATAGTTTTAACCTTATCCAAAGAGGATTGACATTCTTGAGTCCAATGGACTACATTAGGAGACCCTTTCTTTAGCAAGGAAGAAAGAGGTGACATAATGGAGGACAGATTCGGGATGAATCGTCCATAAAATTGTATTAGACCTAAGAGACTTCGTACTTGCTTTTTAGTCTTAGGAATAGAAATGTTAAGTATCTTACTTGTATTATGGTCTTCTGTTTTTAGGAACCCATGACCAACACGATGTCCTAAGAAAGATATTTCGCTAAACCAATACATGCTTTCGATGGTTTCGCTGTCAGGTTATGCTCGCGTAAGATAGACAATAGTTCATTTATACCATTATAGTGATCGTTCCAAGTATCACTGAAAAGACAGATGTCATCAAGATACGCAATGACATCTGAGCGATGAGATAGGATTCGACGCATCATGCCTACAAATGTTGCAGGGGCGTTCATAAGACCGAAAGGCATGAAATTCCATTGGAATAGACCCCTAGGCGTCGAAAAAGCAGTAAACGGTTTGGCGTGTTCGGATAGTGGAACTTGCCAATATCCCTTAGACAAATCGAGTTTAGTAAAGAAATGAGAATTCGATAGTCTCGTAAGTAGCTCTTCTAGTAAAGGCATAGGTTCAGCATCAAATTTAGTCACTTGGTTCAATTTGCGATAATCCACGCAAAGACGTATGTTATTGTCTTTTTTTCGTACTATAACCATCGGCGAAGAATATGCTGATGTGGATGGTTCAATAATTTTTTAACTCTATCATCTCATCTAACTCTTTCTCTACCTGTGCTTGAAAATGTATCGGGATAGGATACGGTCTGACTCTTATAGGACTATGGTCAGTAAGAATAATGTCATGTTGAATGACATCCGTTTGACCAGGAATGTCAGTAAGGACATCCTGAAATTGTTCTAACATAGTAGAAACTTGTTTCTGCTCTCCTGGAGATAATTCTGGAGAAATTGCAACATCTTTCCATGATTCATTAGAGTGAAGAGGAATCATTGGAAAAGGTAAATTTACATCCGAGAAACTCGTTTCCTCATCCTGTATTACTGACAGAGATGAGTACTGCCCATGTTGGACTGGAAAATCGTCCGTTGCCTGGAAAACAGGTTGTAACTAATCCGGACGTTCATGGAATTCCGTGAGCATGTTGATGTGGAAGGTTTTACGCTTCCCGTCAATATCGACGATATAGTCAACATCGGAAACTTTTGATATTATATCGTACGGACCTTTCCAAGAAATGAGAAGTCTATTTTCCCTACAAGGTAGCAAGACAAATGCTTTGTCACCTGGACAAAGTTGTCGCAAACATCTCTTTTTATTGGCAAATTCCCTTGCCTTCTGTTTAGCAAATTCAGAAGAAGCAGTTGCCAATTTGCATGCTTCAATAATCTTGTGTCTAAGTGCGATGACATATTCATAAGAGGATTTTGTGTCATCGACAATATTATCAGCAGTTATAAGATCATGAAGTAAGGACATAGGACCTCGCGGTTTCGCGCCAAAGACAAGTTCAAAGGGAGTAAATCCTGTATGTTCGTTGGCGACCTCTCTATATGCAAAGAGAGCCGCGGGTAAACCCTATCCCAATCCTGAGGATGATCTTCTGTTATCTTACCTAGTAGGTTTTTCAGAGTTCTATTCAAACGTTCCACCATCCCATTGGACATAGGATGATAAATACTACTCAGCGATCTCTCTATCTTCAGAGTCGACATTACTTGAGACATGGTATCCGATATGAGTTGGGTACCATGGTCGGATAATATTTCTGCTGGAAACCCCAGACGAGAAAATATTAACCAAAGAGCATCTGCGACATCAGCAGTAGTTATGCTCTTTAGAGGAACAGCCTCCGGCCAACGTGTGCACATATCAACCACACGTCAAAATAAATTTGGTGTCCTCTTGCAGACTTTATCTTAAATGGACCAATGATGTCTATCGCCATTTTTTGAAATGGCCGAATGGGAATGTCTGCAGCCTGAATAGGTGCATCATGGCGTGGACCTCTGGATTTAATCTCTTGACATACTTTACAAGATCGACAATAGATTCGTATGTCCTTATTCACAGCAGGCCAAAAGAAAGATTGAAGAACTCTAGCTTTAGTACGGGAAAAACCCATATGTCCAGCACACTGCGAATCATGAGCGTGCTGTAAGATTTTAACTCTCATATTTTTAGGCACAAGGATTTGAGAATGAATGGACTTAGCGGAGTCTTGTACCATACGTACAAGTACGCCATTCTTCATCGTAATCCAAGATTTACGATTAGTATCCTTATTCGGATCACCTTTTGTTGCCAGAGTAAAGAATTTCTTTAGAGTAGGATCATCTTCCTGCTGTTTGATAAAGGAATCGTGGGAAATCTCCAAGGGATCATCTTGGATCTGCGCATCATTATCTTCAGAATGTGAAGATTGTGGCATATTAAGAGCTTGAGCCCTAGTGATTACTGCTTTAGCCGATTGCATATTAACATTTTCCCAATTAGAAATTTGCTGTGGAGTGCATTCTTTCACTCCATGAATGCGACCGATGATAAGATCAGCGATCGGATTCGGCAAGAGACATGCTTGCACCTCTCCTGTAAAGAAAGGCGTAGCAATATTGATAATGGCAGTGGAGTACTTCTCCAATGTGCCACCAAATGTTACACATTTGACTATATTGCCTGTAGCTCGAGAAGGATTTACGAGTGATTGCCTCACTCCAATGGTAGTGCACCCCGAATCGAAAAGAATTGATACCGGAGTACCATCTATTAGGCCCCTATTAAAGACAAGAGCACCCCTTCCATTATGCGCAATTGACGCATGGAGAGCGGGAAGCGGGTGACCGCAGCTTAAAGTAGACACTGTGGTTGGATCGAATAATGTTTTGCATTGCGAACACTCAGATGCTCTAGCAAAAATCGAAAGCGGAATTTGCTACACTATTGGAGTCTTTTTTATCATTATTCTGATTATCGGTGTCGTGGAACTCCTGTTGTGCAGAGTTAGCCTGGTATTTCGTTTTACCATGTCTTTTGTGTTGTGATCTACCTCGGTTATAATTGTCTCTATAATTATTATTTCCCTTGTTATAACCCCTATTTGGGTTTGAATCATAACATTCATGATCATAATCATCATGCTCATTATATTGAGTATCCCTGTAATATTGTTTCTTTTGTCTCCATGAAGCACTTGGGTAGTTCCTATAGCTACTCCCTTTCCGAGAATTTCTAACATTATGGGTACCCCTCGCGTGTCGAGGACTATCAGCCCGATTCCAGTTCTTCAAAGAAGAACTCTGATTTGAGTGGTTATCTTGGTTTTGATATTTATTCCAATTAACCTTTTTATCAAATTTATTTTTAGCTCCTTGGAATTTGTGTGAGTAATTCTGATTATATTCTGTTGCCGAAGCAACTGGCATACTCTCTTTAATGTTAGAGTTACTAAGAATCATGTCAGGGTGTGCCGTGGCATACTGGTCACAATATTCTTCCATTTGCTTTATTGTACCAGGTTTACGCTCATGTAAGAACTCTAGGAATGATTTATTTACAGAAGACATGACCTTGTCTCTTAGCAATAAATCCGTAAGACCATCAAATGTTTTCTCTGTTTTGGATAATTCAATCCATCGTGAAAGTGTAATTCGTGCTTTTGAGATGAAATCTGAGAATTCTACACCTACCTCAGGTCTCATTGTTTTAAAACAAAAGACGATAACCTTCCTCAGACAGCTGATATCTCTTTATCAAAGCTGCCCTAACAGCATCATAATTATCTTTGTCGGCCTCTTCAACAAAATATAACTTACTTAGGGACTCCCCTTTTAGATTTTCAGACAACTGATTCACATACTGTGATTTGTCAACATTATGAGATCGACAAGCCCGTTCAAATCTAGAAAGCCAAAATGTTATGTCATCACTGGTAGGGTTAAACGCTGGTACCTTGACCTTGTACACAAAGGGTTTACCATTACCACCAGATGCCTGATTAACATTACTCATACATGTCAATTTTAATTTCTCTAATTCAAACTCATGTTCTCTTATTGCTTTTCTCTCTTCAGCTTCTCTATCTAATTTTTTTTGTTCTGCAGCAGCAGCAGCTTCTAATTTTTTTCTGTTCTGCAGCAGCAGCAACTTCTAATTTTTTCTGTTCTGCAGCAGCTTCTAATTTTTTCTGTTCTGCAGCAGCAGCAACTTCTAGTTTTTTTTCTGTTCTGCAGCAGCTTCTAATTTTTTCTGTTCTGCATCAAATCTCCTTTCCTCCACTTGCATCTGCAATTTCTTTAGTTCAGCAGCAGTATCAGCTTCTTTTTCTAATCTTTTTTCTTCAGCCAGAGCTTTTTTTTCTTCAGCAGCAGCTTCTCTTTCTAATCTTTTTTCTTCAGCCAGAGCTTTTTTTTCTTCAGCAGCCGCTTCTCTTTCTAATCTTTTTTCTTCAGCCAAAGCTTTTTTTTTCTTCAGCAGCCGCTTTTCTCTCTTCTGCAGCTAATGCTTTGTCATATTGAGCCACAGCCCATTGTTCTAAATCTTTCCCAGTCTTATCAAGAGATTTTCCTTGTGCAATAAAATAATCTAATGTAGACATATTGTCTTCTTAAATCAGAAACCTGAAAACGTAAATAAATTACCCTATTTCACTTTAATGGGAGACAAGTCTATACCATAGACTTAGTCTTAGTCCAAACTTGTATGGTTTATAATAACCAATGATAACTTGAGTACCTGTGGACAACAATAACTGTATCTCAAATACTGTGGGGACAAGCCTTACAAAGGTCTTGTATACCTCAATGTAATCAAAGATCACTTGAGTACCTGTGGAAAAAATATTTCCCTTTACCAATCACTTTGGGAGACAAGCCTTACAAAGGTCTTGTACATTTTGTTTTATAACAATAACAATCATAAAGTACTGATCTGTACTATACTATCAGTGTATACCACTATACGTCATATGTCAACTAAAGACATTACAAAGGACAAACAAGAAAAGACAATATGAAACACATTTGCAGAGATCAAATTAAATTAAATAGGAGAAATGAAAAAAAAAATGATCACAGAAACCGTGATGATAACTGCCATAATATAACAAGACAAATAACGCCACAGTGTATAAACATAAGGGTGTAAAAAACTGAAATGAAAGAAAAGATGAGACCTACAATTATACAAACAAATCAAACAAAACTAAGGAACACAAAATTATTAACAAAAACAACGAAGAAAAGAACACCTCATCACAACTAACAGAAATAGCAGCAAATTGTTGCTAACAAATTTCCAATTAAGAAAATGTGTACCTATAGAATACTAGTACCAGACCAATGTCACTCGGCATACCTTGTACTAGTCACACAGAACATAAACTAATTTAATACATAACAAATAACATGTAAGCATAAATAGCATATAGCATACAATATAATTTATGTCATGAATGGAATGTGTTGCAGGTATAGTGTTGTAAAGCAGGCACAGTTTATTTTAATACTAATAACTTGCCACTTTATTCAGTAATAGATTTAATTTTAAACTATTACACTGTCAATTTTTCTCTGTTGAGCATATGAAGATCCAACGATGAACTATGCACTTTATGTTCAACAACACTGTGATTCTTCTGTACGTTGAGAAATGTCAACAATACTGCTCCAGATATTTTCTACACTTGATACCACTGTCCTGTGTAATACTGTCTGTACAGCGAAAAAACTGTCAACAAGCGCTGACCTAGATACAGCATCCTATCGGTAATACAGGTCAAGCTGACATCGACTGTATAGCTGTCCTACTGGTGTTGATGTGTTCAAACAAATGTTCTTTCAGCTGTAAACTGTGATTCTCAACACAAAACTGCGTAAGCTGGACCCAGGAATCTGGCTCGCCACTGTAAAGTTTCTTTTCTTCTTTCCACTCTGTAAAGTGTCAGTCTGTATGCTCTGTAAGGAAGAGTGGTGTGTTGTTGAGATCAGGCATGCCCCCAGTCTACCCAGCTGTAAATGGGTAACTCACCCTAGTCCTGAGTTAGGGAAGGCAAAGGCTCCAGGGGAAGCAGGCCCTAAACTTGGTCACTCCAACCGACGCAGGATGGTGTATGTATGAAGTAGAAGTGTAGAGTGTGATTACCGCGAATGGTGTACTGTTCGTGTGTGCTGACCAATATAACCACTCATACACTTGTGTCTACAAGGCACCAATGCAGACTGCTGGAATCTTTGTTTACTCAATTTATTCAGACGTACACACTGGGACATACGAGTACATCATGGTATGTTGACATATCAATTTGTAGGTATACATAGCAGATCTGAAGTCATGACACATTCAGAAATAATGGGCAGTACATCAAAAGTTCAATTGTCATGATACATTATGGCCGCATCCCCCTATCTGACTAAACGCGTCAGTGAAGGCAGATCGGTAAATAACTAAAGTTACTTGACGTCCATAGTTTGTAGCATATATTATGAAACCACGAAAGAGGGGGTTTCTAGCAAGATTGAGATCTCCCTGTCACTGTCCGATAATAGGATAAATAATCTGTTCTCTTGGCAGTGATCAAAACATATGATGACCGAAATCTAACATGGCCGCCTCCCTGAGTTGTCGTTCACTCATTCATAGGAAGGAGAATATAAGCCAGAGTTAATTTATAATGGGTATATAAATGATTTCATAAATGTTCCCATACAGCTCTACGGTGATCAGGTTAATTCACGTAGCCATAACCGCTGTAGGAAAGTCTGTCATCTTTGTCGATACAAAACACGACCCTAGCGATACGAAGCACAATGTTCCATCTAGGTCGAATCGACATGAGATCATCAAAATAGGGTCTGGCAATACATGGAGTCCGAATTATACATTGTACCGTACCTTAGGAGAGTCTCTAACATAAACTATAGTAGAGATACCATCTCCTTTAGAAGAAAACCACTTCATGAATCATATTTCCTTAAGAATCTACCAGCCCTTTGAAAAGTGCGTACCCGCCATTATCACGGTACATCGGAAACTCATCACGACTTGTCAAGACAACTCATACTTCCGCTAGACCGGAATAACAAGAATCTAGTCCCGCCTACCCATCCAAAATATACAATATAGGACTGATTCTACTTGTACTAATAATATGTAATACATATGAATTCAGGCCATAAACATAATAAGCAAATTAATCTATTTTCTGGCCCTAAAAATAAGTACAAATATAAGAGCAATATCCTTGCGCTGGATCAATATCCAGAACGATTACTCCTATAATCAAAAGTGTGAATCAAACATGGATTATCTCGCTTTCCCCATAGACAGCATTTTCATACACAAATGAATGAATGTCTATATTTTTTCCATATTAAATAGCCATATCGATTTTTGTAATATGTGCGTCAAAATATGCACGCAACACTTGTTTACAAACTTTTGCAACCTGTCATTCATAGCAGGGGGCGAACCACGTTCGTTTACGCAAGTTTCTCACGCGAGCTGATCTGTCAATATTACGATAACTGGCAGATCGCACGTGGAAAAAACACGTGGAAGAGTAACGGCCTTTGAAGATTCTCTATAAGGGGAGCAAATCCTTTGATGTTCGTACCAACAGGGCAAAATAACTATGTGATCTCGAGAAACAGGTAAAATCGCGGACGTAGAACGCTACACGGGTTAAGCTTATGTTGTCGGTCAGCAACGGCCGACAGAAGCGACCGTTAATCTTGCATCTAAGAAACGTAGTTTCAGATTTCTCTGCTGGGAAACGGAGTGTGAAAATTCACATCTTCTAGAGATCATAACAACACGATCGTATATAAACTGCGTCCTTCTCAAATCAGTTATCAGAGTCGCTCAGAATTTTTTCGGAGAGTCTAAACACGGACCTAGAACCATTGGGAATAGATGTGTTAATAGTTTCGTGGTGTTTTCTTTCTGGATTTCTGGTAATATATAAATTTGTGCTTAAGCGTCTTAAAGTGTTAAAAGTTTTAGCATATTAACTTCACTGTGATTTTCTAGGTGCTAGAACTAGTGAATTAAATAACGCGTAGCTATTTTTATTCCAGATGTTTCAGTTGTACTGTTAATTTAATCACCTGCTATCACACAGAAAGAGACGGTTTAGTTGACTAATTAATACACTAGGCGACGGATAATTGACGAAATAGAACTCACGTTTAATTCATCTTGTGTAATTTAGTAAGTGACTGTTGTTTAAATATCATGCGACTAAACAAACCGACGTCGACCCTCTAATAGCTACTTAGCGACAGGCGATATTTGTTAAAGTGCGCGTATGGATAAATTAAATGATAACTGACCAGATAGGAATAGGCTAGAGACAACGTGTGCTTATATGTAGATATTATTATCAGTAATTTTTTCATAATGTTCCTATATCCTTTAGGCATGACCTGATCACCGGCGACCAGCGGTTTTTGTATTTGGCTTTATCTTGGGCCTTGTCTCCATGTTTACTGATTGGATTAAAGTTGTCTTCTGTTGGCTTACGCGTCTCCCAGTTCAGTTGTGAACAGGACGGGCCACAGAGACTAACGAACATTTTAATAGTAAATTTTAACTGGACTTACAAAATACACAGATATATAATTTTTGCATTTTATCAGCCCACTGGGGTGTAACAGATATAACAATTCCCGACATTTTATAGTCGTTTCCAAGTGGATATTTATCCAGAAGAGTTTCGCTATTTCAGAATCGGCACTCACCAGAGCCAGTCGATAGGATTTACCATCATCATCAAATAACAATAATTAACAATTTTAGCAATCAGATGTTTTCCTACTGTTTACTGTGAACACCAGATCTCAGAGAGTCTCGGCATTAACTACCCAAGGTGACATTGCGTATCCAGGAAATCAACCACCAAATAAGGCGTTCCCCTTATAAAATTTAATTATTGAAAGTAGGGACTGGGGCCAAATTCGGACGATAATTACTCTGGACTTTATATAAATATTCATGGATTTTTACGTCCAACAGATTGTTTCACCAAGAATAGGGTAAGAAGCGAGAGTGTGTGGCCACGTATGACAGAGACAGAGAGTGAAATATTTTCTTTAGTACCGGAAACATTGTATCTGTTTGACTATTGTTTAATTTTATTGGATAACGTTTAGTGGGAACTGTGTTCTTTCTTTACTTTCTATACTGTAACCTATTGCTAACCTTTAACCTTTGGGGTTATTAACTTGTTGGGGTCTTTTTCTTCTGAAGGAGGGGAGGGCATAGGTATTCTGTTATTTTTCTATGCACGTAATTCTGATTTTATTTGATCTTCTTTTAGATATTCGATGTTGTAAAGTTTAAATGATAATAAACAACAAAAGAACTACTTTTGTGTGTGTTGGTCAGACCCATACCCAAATTTACCATAGTTTTCACGTTTGTGTGTCTTTTTGTCACATAGCTGTGTGTGAGTGTTCTAGTGTAACTTATATTTCTCAATATAAGGGGGTGCAAGATTGTCTTATACTAAATTATAGTCGTATAGATAGGCTGGACTAGAGAAACTATTCAGTCCAGAGACAGATCTTCTCCTTAATCTATCCACTCGTGAAACTCTATTTCTTACACTTTACATATCACGTACTATCGCCATCTCCTATACTCAGGCGGGACCTTACATAATTTTAAAACCTATCTACGCATGACAATTACAGAATAAAAGAAGGAAAACAATATTATTCTTTCGTTGACATGATGTCCCCGTTCCCCATCTCCCCCCCCCCCCCCCCCCCCCCCCCCCCCCCCCCCCCCCCCCCCCCCCCCAATTTGAAAATTATGCAATAAACCTTTCAATAAAGAAGCTACGTTCTTTTTTTTTATGTACAGTCAGTCAAGCCAATACAAATCTCACATCATATTTATTGTATAATTCAAAATTCAGAATGTTCTACGTATCAAAATTCATGCACTTGTCAATCAGTTTCCTTTTATACATCCTTATTTGTAGAGTAAGATTATAATACAGTTGAAAGAAATGCTTCGTCGGCCAACAAACTGTAGAATACAATGTTTATACAAAAAAGTTGGAATAGAACCCTTTTAGACAGAAGAAAAATAAAATAAAATACTAACCACAGTATTTATAAATTCAGTCGTCAAGAATGTGTAATAAACACAGATCGTGAGTTTTTTTAATTTTTATTTTCAATACCAAAAAAAAAAAAAAAAGCATCAAACGTCTTTTTAACCTGTGTTTTAGTTAATAATGACATTGATAGAAAAATTTGTAAAGATTATACTATTTATCAGCTGTCGTTCAGAATGTAAACTAAATAACAGCTGATAAAAGAGCATATATAAACACATATTTAAAAACGTAAAAACGGTTATTAACTGCAGCACTTGCGTATAATTTCATAACAAAAGGAACCAGAAAGGGTAGATGATCAATAAAAAAAATATACCTGTCAGAACGATATCGCCTAATATAGTATACAATTTGAGTTAAATGAGACAACAAATGTAAAGAACATAAAGGATTTTCCTGTTCACTCCCTGAGTTTCAGCCACGACACCTATAAAAATCTAGGGGCAGGTAATTTCAGGAAAACGGCTCATTCAACGATTAAATTTTTTTAATTGTCAAAGATCCCAGCCATATATATATATACTGAAGCACATTAAAAACGCACCACTATTATATATACTGATGCCGAGAAGCTGGAAAAAAAAGTGTGGGAATGGATTTTCCCCGTGTTTGTCATGAGGTAGAGAGCGAATGGCTGCTGGAATGGAAAGTGCATGATTCAACCCACGGGTTTGTGTACAGACTACATGAAAACAATGAAAGTTACACGTGCAACACGATTCCCAACAGCTATGACCCTGAAAATGTGTACGCATTGTGACAGTATACTCGGCATAAAAAGGCCGTTGAGACAAAACACCCAGTACATGTGCTTGAAATGCCACGACTATCTGAAAACGACCGCCAACGAGCCATTGGTATGTTGGAGACCGGAATGAGGTCGCGGGCCATTGCCAGAAGGATGAATTGCCACCACGGCACTATTGTACGTCTCAATGAACGTTGCGGAACCACTGGCAGTGCCCGGTATAGACTTCGGAGTGGCCAACCACGAGTTACTACCCCTGCGCAAGATCGTCATATTGTGCTGAGTCACCTAAGGAATCGTTCTCTCCCGGCAAGTCAAACAGCAAGAGCAATAGTGGGTAGACGTGGGCAAGTCTCTCGAATGACAGTCATACGACAACTCAGAGATACAGGCCTTACTGCAAGACGACCTTATGTTGGGCCAAACTTGACTCACAGACATCGTCAGCAGCGCCTGCAATGGGCAGAGCAACATGTCAGATGGACTAGACTGCGGTGGAATGCTGTCCTATTCACAGACGAGAGCAGATTCAACATATCCTTTGCTGATGGACGTATGCGGATTTGGCGACGGTGTGGAGAGCGCTTTGCAGATTGCTGTGTTCGTCGGCACAACCGATTTGGAGGTGGCAGTATTCACATTTGGGGAGGATTCAGTTTTCACCATCGCTTGCCTCTTCACGTCTTCCTTTGAAATATTAATGCTGTGACATATCGAGATGCGGTTCTGGATGCATTGGTTGCTCCTGCGTTCACAAATTATCCAGACTTGCAGCTTCTCCAGCAGGATAACGCACGTGCGCACACCGCATGCATTACGCAGCAATATCTACAGCAGCAGAACATTGTGACGATTGATTGGCCTGCCCTCTCACCAGACATGTCCCCTATAGAACATCTGTGGGACGAGCTTGGACGCAGAGTCTACAGGCAAGGTTCTCCAGCTAATCTGCAACAGCTCGAAGCTGCTCTTACACGTGAATGAATTTTTTTATTGGTTGCATTTTTGGTTTTCTATCTTGCCTGCACAGAATGCAATGAATTTCATAACAATCAAATGTACAAATTAATGACCAGCATGGATTCATAGGAAAATGAATAAAGATTCCAAATATGTAAACTTGTAAACACTTATATTTACATTTCACACTCTGCTCCTGGATTATACAGGTCGTGCGTTTTTAATGTGCTTCAGTATATATATATATATATATATATATATATATATATATATATATATATATATATATATATATATATATATATATCTATATATATATATATATATATATATATATATATATATATATATATATATATATATATATATATCTATATATATATATATATATATATATATATATATATATATATATCTTCTTCTTTCTTCTTCTTTGATCCATAACCGCCAACTGTCAAAGCAGTCAGCGGCCATCACGCCTGGTGGCGTCTTGTAGGGCAGCAACAAATTGATTCCACTTTGCTCGGTCGGCGGCCATCCTTCGTACAGTGCCCCAACTGTGGTTCATTCTTTGCATCTCAGCTTCCACAGTTCTCCGCCAAGTTGTTTTTGGTCGGCCTCTCTTTCGCTTTCCCTCGGGGGTCCATAGCATAGCTGTTCTTGTGATGGTATCAGGGTCCCTTCTGAGGACATGGCCAACCCAACTCCAGCGTCTGCCAGCTATGATGGTGTGCATGTCCTCCTGGTTACTCCGAATAAGTAGTTCTTGGTTGCTGATGGTGTTTGGCCAAAAGATTCGGAGAATTTTCCTTAGGCAGATTGTGTGGAAGGAGGACAGTTTCGACATTTCCTTCTCTGTTACTCTCCAACATTCCGCACCATAGAGAAGCACAGAAAGTACACAGCTCTCATACAGTCTTAATTTAGTGTTTGTGCTGTACTGGGAAGACTTCCAAATGTTGTTGAGAACAGCAAAGGCTGTTCTCGCTTTATTTATTCTGTTGTTAATGTCCTTGCTTGTTCCGCCGTCAGGTGTTATTATGCTTCCTAGATAAGTAAATGTGTCTGTCTGTTCTAACTTCTGGTTCCTTACTGTTATTGGCTCAGGATTGCCCACATTTAGTGTCATGACCTCTGTCTTCTTCAAATTGATGTTCAGGTCAACCTGCTGGCCATACTTATTCAGTCTATCGGTTTTGTCTTGAATGTGTTGGTGTGAATGCACGAGTAGTGCAATGTCATCTGCATATTCCAAATCTTCCAGTGTAGAAAACGTTGTCCGTCTAATTCCTCTTGGACTGCCCTCTGTTGTCTGGCGCATCACCCAATCTATGACTGTCAAAAATAATGTTGTTGATAAGGGGCATCCCTGTCGTACTCCTGTTTTCACTTCGAAAGTTACATTACTCGATCCAACACTGCACGTAAAGTTAGAATAGAGGCTTTTTATGATGGAAACAATGCGGCTGGGAATTCCATAAGCCCTCAGAATTTTCCATAGGCTGTCCCTGTGTATGCTGTCGAAAGCCTTTTCAAAATCAACAAAGTTAATGTACAGCTGTCTCTGCCATTCTGAGCACTGCTCTATAATGTTCCTGAGGGTAAATATATGATCTGCACATCTTCTGTTCTTTCTGAAGCCCGCTTGTTCTTTCCTCAGTTTATGATCAACTGCTTTTGAAATTCTCTGGATGATTATCCTGCCTAGTATTTTGCTGGGAACTGAGAGGAGGGTAATTCCTCTCCAGTTGTTGCAGTCTGCAAGGTCGCCCTTCTTGGGCAATTTGACAAATTATTCCTTTACTCCACTCTGTTGGTGTTGTCTCAGTTTCCCAGACTTGTGCAAATAGTGGTTCTAATAGTTCTGCTGCTAGTTCAGGGTCTGTCTTGAATAGCTCAGCATTCAGATTGTCGTGACCAGGCGCTTTTCCATTTTTTAGCACTTTGATAGCTGTGATAATTTCTTCTTTTCGTGGAATGTCTGTATTTACGTCTAAGTCCCTTTCAGCCTCAGGAACATTCAGCTGAGTCTCTGGTAGTTCCTTATTCAGTGTTTCTCTGAAGTGCTCTGCCCATCTTGTTTCCTGCCCCTGTGCTGTGGTGATGAGATTTCCTTGCTTGTCTCTTACTAACGTTATGTTGTTTGCACCTCGTTTTCCACTGATAGCTTTAGTTATTTTATAAACTGTGCTTTGTTCATTTCTCAGTGCTGCCTCTTCTGCCTGTCTTGCAAGGTCATCCAGAAATGTCCTTTTGTCAGCACGGGTTTGACGTTTTACTTCCTTGTCCAGCTGACTGTACTGTTCACTATATATTGCCTTTAACCTGGGAGACTTAGCTTCTGTTTTCTTCCTTTTCATTTCCTTTCTCTTCGCTATGGTGTTTAGCGTTTCTGGTGTTATCCAGTCTTGGCTCTTTCTTTCCTGGAATCCCAAGCATGACTTGCTGCTTTCTTTGTATATTGTTGAGATGGTGTTGAATTTCTGGTCCACATCGTCGGTCTCTGTTCTTTCCTGGCTTTTGGTAATCAGATATCGTCTCTTTACGTCGACCATGAACGATTTTCTGGTGAGGGGGTCCTTAAGTTTCGTGATGTTATATCTTTTCTGTTTGACTGCAACTGGTCCAGCAGCTCTGAGTTTCACTTTCAGTCTTGCTACTACTAGGTGATGATCACTTCCCACATCTGCGCCTCTTCTTACTTTCACGTCTTGTAGTGCATGTCTCCATCTGCCATTGATCATTATGTGATCTATATGGTTTTTGTCTCGTCCGTTTGGTGATTCCCATGTTAACTTGTGCACTTCTTTGTGTTGAAAAAGTGTTCCTCCAATGACCAGGTTGTTAATACTGCAGAAGCTTATTAATTTGTCCCCATTCTCATTTACTGTTCCACTGCCGCATTTCCCCATTACTCTTCCGTTATAATTATTATGTGTTCCAACTTTCGCATTTAGGTCTCCCATTACTATAATAAGATCGTACCTGGGTACAGTTTCCATTTCCTTTTGTACCTGTTGATAGAACTCATCCTTGAGCTCTTCATCGCTGTCGTTTGTTGGTGCATAGCATTATATAATTGTGGTGTTGGTGAATCTCCCTCTCAGTCTTGCTCTTATTAGTCTGTTGTTAATGGGTTTCCATTCCAGTAGAGACCTTTCCATTCCTTTCTTAAGGATAATAGCTACACCTTCGTTGTGCTGACCGTCCTCTCTACCAGAATAAAGTACCGTTTCCCCTGTAGCTGTTTTTATTCTCCCCATCCCTGTCCATCTGCTCTCGCTTATTCCCAGGATATGTAGTTTGTAATTCCTCATCTCTGCTGTGATCTGTCTCAACTTTCCTGCCTCATTCATAGTTCTGACATTCCAAAAACCAATTCTGGTTTCGTGTTTTGCGGTCTGGGCATCCGTTTTCATGCCAGTGGCTTCCTTTCGGCTTTCACCACTGTCAGTCATACGAGCCTGAGACTCCGGATGTCCGTCCCGCATCAAAGTATTTTCATTTATTGCTGTTTCCGTAACAAGTGCGATTTTTTTTACACAGACAGGGGTGTCAGCCCTGTGCTAAAACCCCCAACCTGGAGGACCAGGGTACCAGCTTTTGTCTGACCCCTACCCACGCAGACCAGTCCGGCATGGTTGAACCTACCAGGAGTAAAACTCCCACTGGCATAGCTCTGGGGATTGTCAGGGTACACAAGCTGCCATACCGCTACAAGGTATAGGTACCATTGATGGCAGATATATATATATATATATATATATATATATATATATATATATATATATATATATATATATATATATATATATATATATATATA
>JAMPIV010017163.1:0-15000 GCA_024509875.1 Oreohelix idahoensis | reverse complement strand
AGTTAAGTGCCCGCTCTCCACCCATCACCTCTTCAAAACAACAACAACGCCGATGGCAGTTTGCTAACTATAGGAGCAAGACGCAGATGGGGACGTGAGACTAGACACGCGCTGCCGGTAGGAGTGGTGATCAAAGAAATGAGAACACGTTTGCAATTGAGCACTGGCTTGGTGTTTGTTTGCTTATTTGTTTAATGTTTGTTCGGGAGCCGCGCTGGTGTAATGGTTACCACATTGCGCTGGCGATCAGGTGTTCAAGGATCAAGCGCGGGAGTAGGCATTTGAAAGAGTGTCATCGACCGGGATTTTGACTGAATAACGTGAACGGCTCCTGAGATAAACCCTCTGTGACCGTACGTTAGTCACTTCTGGAATTCACTCATGCCAAGATCCAAACATAGTTTATTGTAAAGTGCCATTTTAACTGAAACAGATGATTAATGGGAAAGTAAAAGCTAAAAGCATAAAATAACGTAAACTAACATTTTAAAATAGAAACAGACTATAAATCAAAATAACGACATAGTAATAAATAGGTTAGTTTTGGCTAGGACACATGAGATTCCTAACCAATGATCAGGCTGGATTGAGCTGGTAACGCTGTCCCCGGCGAAATTTCCCAGCAAAGGCTAGTCAGAAATAAGTTTTCCATGGAAGCGGTCGTGTTTCTGAAGAGCTAGTCCTAAACTAGTAGAGCGGTATTTTCAAGATGTGTTTCTACTCAAGGGATCAAATAGTTTTTATAGTCATTCAAAAAAATGGAAATGTGTAATTCCTTTTTGCTGAACATTTGTAAGTATTCTCTGCCAAGTTTTTCCATGTCACAGGTTACTTCGTCTACCGTTGAGAATCAATGGTTTTACCCTAAGTTTTGAATTGCACTGTTAAAGCAAAGGAATAAGAAGATTGACATATATGAAACAAAATGGGAAGATAAGGAACATGAACCTTTGCTTAGGCTAGAAATATGGAAAAGAATCATAATGAAAGATATGGAGAAACCTACAAAAATAAATAACGCCTTGAGTCATTTCTACGAGAAGACATGCATTTTGAAAGATATGTTGAGCATGTAAAAGAGAGTGGCCAACTCTCATATGTTGTACATTCACGTATATGCTTATTCTGTTGAAGTTTTTCTGGTTGTTGAATTTTCCGTTGAGAAATAAATAAATGAATCTTAGCAAACATATACGCTGTTGAAGATTTTGTATAAATGATTTGAATTGTGGAAATGTATGGAAGACCAAATCTAGCATATTGAAGACTCTCTCTCTCATGTAGCACATACCATCGTGCAATAGAAGGACTCGCGATAAAGAACCTGGACCCCAAATTTATTTAGTGAGCTAATCAACACCTCTGGCAGTCTTGAAGCCAGTTAGATGAAATATCTAAAACTCACGCCCCAAGAGAAACAATAAGTAACAACCAAACCAAACCTACCCACGGTTACATGATACCCTAAATGGTACCTTGCCCAGTTCACTAAGACAGACTACAACAATGGGACGGTTACACCTCTGTGGATGGGAAGGAGCGAAGCTCCTGACCGGGTTGGAAGGAAAGTCCACAGGCTCCCCAGCCTGACAATGACAAGTCATTGGGCCGAAGGGCTGAAAGCCCAAGTGCCGCTGGTTAAAGAAAAAAAATGTTCATTAGTTTCATTGTGGGTTTGGGTCACTGAAAGGGTTGAATGAATAAATACAGCCCCTGCCTTAGAATCAGAGTTTTATTGTTGTTCGAGTTGGGTGCGAGTGTGCAAGAAAATGATCACATATCACAACAGTATCATCTTCCCTCGCCCACCCTATCACAAGTGGCGTTGTCAGCAGGATAGGCAGACAGTGACACCGAGCCGACAGCAAACGAGAAAATATTGTAAACACCCAGCAGTGCAGTCTTGCAGAAAGATGGCCTTGAGGAGTACACGTGTTACGAGCAGATGTGAACGGATTGATGACGTCATTATATAAAAGATACCCTCAATTCTATCTAACATAAGAGACAACAGAGACTGATGACGTAATTCATAATTAACCTATAAAACAAAAGAAACTTAACATAGACACAAAAGACAGTTATAGGAAATGACGACAAGATGACGGTAACGTTACTAGTGCAGTAACGATGACATATACATAAATGGTGCACAAATAATTGTAACCAGTGGTTTTAGCCAATAGATTCATTGGGATAAAAGACATCCGTTATGAAGACTAATGTTTAGCAGTCTTTAGCTACTGACCTTGCAACGAGATGGTCGTGATATTGAGACAGACCGATGTTGAAGTAGACTCAGATAGACTCAAGCTATTTTATCCCCTGACATTGGACAGTGTATTTCTTGCTTTGATGCAGAAATGGTATGAATTCGCTCGATGTGATATATTATGAATTCGCTCGATTTGATATATTATGAATTCGCTCGATTTGATATATGTCAATGACAAACAGTCATTTGTGTGTAAGATCGAACATTGTTAGAATAGTTTTTTGGAACTTATTATTTTGGAGATTAGCTCCCTAATTGTCTTCCACTCTCCCATCGTTCAAAATACACCAGCTTCTTAGTTGGTTTTGACGATGACATTCTGCATTACACAACAGCTACATACGAAACTGGAATAATACCAAATACTCTTTGGTACCAGTTTCCAACGTAATATAATAGAGTAGGACATTGTAATCTGCAACCGACACTATAATTATATGATCAAATCGTCTGTGAAAATTGGAAGACTTGTAAAATAAAGTTATTGTTGGAACTTCTATCATGGATTAGTTCTGCATTCAGTTTGGATGATCTCTGATGAAAGAGTACTACATTATATGTCACACAAAGTCCAAGGAAACCGAATCAAATAAAAACCTGGGTCCCGTAAAATATCGAAGAGAATTTCTACCTCTGGTGAACCAAACCAGTACTCTCGTTTTATGACTCTTCAGAAATACTTATTAAAAGGAAAAAGAGAAAAGATAAAAATATAAAATAAACTTTACCCAGTATGTAAAACGGGTACATACTTAGAGGGCAAACCTCGTGCTCCCGTCACATGAGAAAGGGAAGATTGGGGCGCCCTGTCACATAGGAGGGGTAAATTGGAGCCGCGACAACCAGGATTCGGTGGACTGCTAGAAAATGACGCAACCGAACCCACACGTGGATAATTACATGGATGTTTTGCAAATGCAGCATAACCAACAACAGGCATTAATGATGCAGAACCTACAGCAAAATCAACCAGAAATGAATGCACATCAAATACCACTTCCAGTGGATCCAAATGAAACAAACCTAATGGCATTACGAAACATGACTGACACTCTTCAACGTGTTGACCAACATGCGAAATTTAACAATATAAAAAACTTTATCACACCGTTCAATGGGGATTCGAAAAGATTTCGACAATGGATGGTTGACGTGGATAAATTCGCCTACTTGATAGATGCAACTACAGACATTGACAAGAAGAAAATAATTTTTTTGTCATCAGAGGGCCTGGTCACAGATTTTGTCCGACGGCGGGAAAAGGCATTTCCGATGGAGACCTTTGAAGAACTCAAGAAAATATTGGTATCAAGATACTCAGAGATTACCGACGCTGAGCACGCGTGGACGATGTTAAGAAGAATAAAGCAAGATCGACAGGAAAGTGTTCAAATGTACGGAGATAGGCTATTAAACCTCGCCGAAGATGCTTTTGTTGGAGGTAACATTCCATCAACTGATCTGGAAAAACATCTAGTCGGAATTTTTGTGGACGGACTGTATTCTGATTCACTGAAAATTCATCTACTCAGAAAAGATCCTCAGTCAATAACTACCTCAATACAATTAGCTGTTTATGAGGAGAATGTGAAGAAAAGATTCCAACAACGGATTGGAAGGTGTCCGCTACCAGAGTATGAATACCAACATACCCAACATGATCAACAAATGCACCAACCTATGGAAATTGATCATTCGAGACATCGATGGGACAGAAATCAAGAATATCACAGAAGATCATTCAATAACTCATACCAGAATCAGAGAAGTCCAGCACTACAGAGTAACCACAGAAGAGACTACAGAATACACAATGTAGAACCCCAACAACCAACCACCGTCTGTTTTAACTGTGCAGGTCAAGAACATGTAGCAGGGAATTACAGAAATTCACAGCCCAGAAATCATTTTGGGGACAACAATTCAAGACCAGAAATACATCATAGAAATTATCAGTATCAAAATCACTATCAGACAAATAATAATAGAAGACATCATCAAAACAGAAATGACTCCCAACCAACCTCAAGGGCAATGGGAAACGGAAGGACCTCACATTAACAGAGATCGGATGTGATGGTCTGCAGAATCGATCTCTATCTGATAAACCAGCGACATTAAAAGAAGATCAAGCCTACATAAATATTATCCCAGACCCTTGTTCTTGCATTTTAAAAATAGGAAAACAAAACTTCAGAGCTCTCGTAGACACTGGCGCGACGGTTAGTCTGATTAGAGAGAAGTTGTACCATCAGATAAAACACATGACGAAGTTCTCAAGACATACAGTAAGAATGAAATCAGTAACGGGACAGGATCTGAAAGCATTAGGAACTGCCTATATACATTTCAAAATGGGAGAAGAAATGCTAGAACACTCATTTATTATAACGAGAGGACTGTCTAGAAATTTTATAATCGGGAGAGACTTCCTTAGAAAGAATAATGCCAGAATATACTTTGATTTGAAACAGCTCAGAATAAATTGCAGTTATATACCTCTACAAGATGACGTACATATCGCAAAGTTGATAAGAACTGCCGCTCCAGTAACTTTGAAGCCGAGTTCTATCACTGTAACAAAGGCTCGAATAAAAAACTCACCTTATGTAAATATAGGACAGACAATCTATGTATCTCAGATGGAGAATAAAGAAACGGATGATCCACATGTGGAAATACAAGATGGCATTGTAATAGTGAGTAAGAATAGAGACTTTCCTATAATGATTGTTAACTCTTCAGGAACCACTCTTACTATCCCAAGAGGAAAGATTGTAGGACAAGTTCAAATACCAAAGGATGAGATCTCCCACAAACTATCAAGTTACAAGGACGATTATGTGAACCTCTCTACTCAAACGTCATCCAAAACCTTTCCAAACACATTTCCTTCGGGGAATAAGAAGCGTCCCTATCCCATCTCCTCCCTCCAGTCCCAGAGAAGAGAGTATCACAGAAAATGTATTTCGAATGAGATTTCAGAAACAGACACCAGAGAGAAATGCACGAATTTCGATCCATACCTTGATGAAAGAGATAGAGACATATTAAACGAGACATATGGAAGGAAGAGTAACTATTGCTCCTCTAAAAGCAGATATTATACTGTGGAGTCAGTTTCTGCTTGGCCGAATAGAAGAAGTGGCAAATTTTATAACAAATCATATTATCCCTCAAAACCAGCTTGTCAGAACCAAATGACGAGAAATCAATACAGTCTTCTCAAAAACAACAATGATGAAAATCCAGAAAGGATGAAAGTTTTACTAGAACAATTACATACTACTGAAGAATTTCAGAATAGACTGGAGAATTTCATAAAGAAACATAAAGATGTATTTGCAATCTCTGATATGGAGTTGGAGAGAACAAATACCGTCACAATGGAAATACATACTACATCGGAAGAACCAATAAGTCTGAGGCCATATCATACTCCTCTAAAAAATAGAGAAATCGTAGAGAAAGCTATCCAGGAAATGTTAGCGGCTGGTATTATTGAAAGATCCCGCTCACCATGGTCATCCCCCATAGTAATAGTCACCAAGAAAGACGGAACTCACCGATTTTGCTGTGACTATAGGGCATTGAACAAAATTACTAAAACAATATCGTATCCTCTACCCCGCATAGACGACATTTTGGCGATGCTTGGGAAATCCAATTGGTTCACCTCATTAGACGCTCGATCAGGATTTTGGGCTATTCCTATGTCCGCGGATGCAAAACAGAAAAGCACGTTCTGTTCTCACATGGGATCTTTTTCATGGTCTGTGATGCCTTTTGGGTTAAAAACAAGTCCAGCCACATACATGAGTTTGATGGATGAAGTTTTACAAGGGTTACACAAATTTGCATCAGCTTACATAGACGATATTTTAATACACACCAATGGAACCATTGAGGATCACCTTAAACATGTAGAGACTGTCTTCGACAGATTACGTTTACACAAAGTGAAGTTAAAATTGAGTAAATGCAGCTTTCTACAAAAAGAGATCAAATATTTAGGTTTCATAGTAAATCAGAATGGAATCAGACCAGATGACGATAAAATTGCAGCAATACAGAAGATACCTCCACCAACGAATGTAAGGCAAGTGAGAGGATTCATAGGATGTTGTGCTTACTATCGAAAACACATAATCAATTTCTCAAAAGTAGCCGAACCTTTGCTGAATTTAACCAGGAAATATGCAAAATTCAGGTGGGAAGAAAAATGTCAGAAAGCATTTGACTACCTAAAGTCAGCACTAATCACAATACCTTTTCTGGCACATCCAGACATCACAAAACCCATGATCATCTATAGTGATGCTTCCGACACTGCAATTGGAGCTTGTTTGGTACAAGAAATATCACCAAATGAACCACCAGTGATTGCCAATATTCTTCCAGAAAAAACAGCTAGCCTTTCTTTCACATGCTTTAAGCAGAACTCAACGAAAATGGACGACAACGGAGAAGGAAGCTTATGCAATTCATTATGCTTTGCAGAAGTTTGACTTTTATATCAGAGGAACGTCGGTTATCATAAAAACGGATCACCAACCTCTAGTAAATTGGCTTACTAAACCCCAAGAACAACCAAAAAAGCTTCAGACATGGGCTATCAATTTGCAAAATTACGATACCAAGATCGAGTATTTACCTGGTAGACTAAACACATGTGCAGATTTATTATCGAGAATACCATATCCTGAACCTACAGACGTGGACGATCTGAAACAACAAGACTTATCTGAAATAGATGATAATGCGAAAGAAATCTCCGCCATTGACTTCATCCAACATAGAAAAGACACTGGGCCTCCTGATAGTCAAGAACAGAAAACACAACCTACGGAGAACTCGAGAACTGATGATGGCGATGAATCTAGAGATTTTGAACAGAGTCTAATCTTCAAGAAGGAACAACTGAAAGACGAAGCATTAACCAAGATTATAGTACAAGTACGTACCAATCCGAAAGAAAAGAGAGACTATGTGATATTACCTGAAGACAATATTTTATATCATGTCAGTCCTAGAGAAAATGGATTACTGCAGAAATGTATCCCCACATCATTGGTACCAACTGTATTGAAACAATTTCACGATGACAATGGTCACTTCGGACGCGATAAAACCCTCGACGTCATTACAAAGAGATACTATTGGCCAACTATGATAAAAGATATCATAGAATATGTAGGAACGTGTAAAATTTGTAAACTCAGAAATATGAGAATGATTAGAGCACCGATTCAGGAAATGTCATATCAACATTATCCCATGGAAGTCGTTAGTCTAGACATATCGGGACCGTATCCAGT
This sequence comes from Oreohelix idahoensis, assembly GCA_024509875.1. Classification (NCBI taxonomy): domain Eukaryota; kingdom Metazoa; phylum Mollusca; class Gastropoda; order Stylommatophora; family Oreohelicidae; genus Oreohelix; species Oreohelix idahoensis. The sequence continues at coordinate 7,407 of JAMPIV010017163.1, read as the reverse complement.
TACATTGTCCGGACATAAATACATATTACACCTGGTGGATCAATATTCTGTGTGGCCAGAGAGCTTTCCTTTAGAAAATGCTACTTCAGCTCTCATTACAGACATCTTCTTACAACAATTCATTCCGAGACATGGCTGTCCTCAGAAAATAATAACCGACAATGGCAAACAGTTCATAGGAGATCCTTTTGCCTCAACAGTAAGAAAAATGAATATAAAACACACGAAAACCTCATTTTATCATCCAGAATCAAATGGAAGAAACGAAAGGATGCACTCTACCCTACATGACATATTAGCAAAACTTACGGAAGGTAACAGTCAATATTGGGATATATACATAAATCAAGCCTTAGAAGCCATCAGAATGAACATCAATGACTCAACAGGATTTTCGCCTTTTTACTTACTTTATGGCCGAGAACCAAATTTTCCTTTGGATAACATCTTGCTTCCCCAGAGGAAATATACAGGTGAATGTCCGATACAGATTATTTTGCAGCAAAAACATAGGGCACATGTTATTGCTCACAGAAACGTCCGAAAAGCTTTTGCTAAACGAGCCAGGATCCGTAACAAAACCTCTACACTGCAAGAATTCAAGCCTGGTGACCAAGTATACTATAAGAAGCATGTTAGGACGGATAAATTTGACAACCGATGGTTACCCGGATACAAAATATTGGAACAAACTTCTCCAACTAATTATATCTTGTGGAACGAAGAACGCAATTCCACTACAAAAGCTCACGTCACTCAGATGCGACTTGATAATCACCGACCGCTTGATATACCAGAGACGAAGTTCCAGAGACCAACTCGTTTGTCTACGTTAGCCCAACCTCCATCTTCTTCTTCATCTTCTTCGGATGCAGTGGACACATCAGAACATTCTTCCTCAGAGTCAGAAATTGTACCACATCGTTTGGATCATGCGATTCAAAGAGCTAAAGATTGTAGAAGTTCGTCATCAAGTGAAGATAACGTTCCCCTACAAGAACTTAGACAGCGTCTCATTTCAAGACAAGAACGTATTGCTGCTGATGAAAGAATCGAACATAATGAAACAAGTATGAATCTTGATTTTCCTCAATCTACACTATCAACACCATCCGATATCGATTGCTCCAAACCCGTAGTTTCAGAAAATGATTCAATGACTACAGCTTCGAATACTACCTTGATGGACATGAACGAAACGCGAAAATTAGCAGATAAACGGAGATACGATTCTTCATTTTCCGACTCCATCCCTGTAGCCAAACTTCCGAAATTTTCGCAAGATCAAATATATGTCAAACCTAAAAAACGTAGAAGAAAACCGAAATCCCCACGCCTCTCGTGTGATGTAGACATGATTATTGATGATTCTTCACATCTCACACCTATGGTTCAAGTTCCTCGCAATGTTTCACCCCACGTGGATAAGGGCATGCTTTTATCCCAGCTCATGTCATTATTAGCTGACAAACTGTAACTTACATTTTGGCAGAAACGTTTCCCCTTTACATAAACCTTTGCGTAGCTACGACAAATTTCATACATCGTGATTCAACTACATTCTAGTTTATAAGGGAGATATCTGACTCCACGACTACGTTATTACTCATCACTCAAAGACCTTACTGAAACTGATCCAGCTTTAAGAGACCTTGGGCTCTTCATCGTGTTGTGAAGCCGAACAGTTGATGCCTATGTGGTCTTTCTACAAGTCCTTCATCAGGATTTAAACCAAATGAAGAGGTCCTTGCCACATTTATGACCTGTTCTTTGTGATACTTCAACCAATGCCGAGTTTTCAGACATTCGCTCTTAAGTTTTCCCCATACATGCACGATATGAAGTGTTTTATGATTATTAATATTACTCTAAAATTAAGATGCTACATAGATAGACCGACTGATAGTACCGGAAAATGTCTCTTGAGATACATTTTTATGGCATGGGGACATATGTGAACGGATTGATGACGTCATTATATAAAAGATACCCTCAATTCTATCTAACATAAGAGACAACAGAGACTGATGACGTAATTCATAATTAACCTATAAAACAAAAGAAACTTAACATAGACACAAAAGACAGTTATAGGAAATGACGACAAGATGACGGTAACGTTACTAGTGCAGTAACGATGACATATACATAAATGGTGCACAAATAATTGTAACCAGTGGTTTTAGCCAATAGATTCATTGGGATAAAAGACATCCGTTATGAAGACTAATGTTTAGCAGTCTTTAGCTACTGACCTTGCAACGAGATGGTCGTGATATTGAGACAGACCGATGTTGAAGTAGACTCAGATAGACTCAAGCTATTTTATCCCCTGACATTGGACAGTGTATTTCTTGCTTTGATGCAGAAATGGTATGAATTCGCTCGATGTGATATATTATGAATTCGCTCGATTTGATATATTATGAATTCGCTCGATTTGATATATGTCAATGACAAACAGTCATTTGTGTGTAAGATCGAACATTGTTAGAATAGTTTTTTGGAACTTATTATTTTGGAGATTAGCTCCCTAATTGTCTTCCACTCTCCCATCGTTCAAAATACACCAGCTTCTTAGTTGGTTTTGACGATGACATTCTGCATTACACAACAGCTACATACGAAACTGGAATAATACCAAATACTCTTTGGTACCAGTTTCCAACGTAATATAATAGAGTAGGACATTGTAATCTGCAACCGACACTATAATTATATGATCAAATCGTCTGTGAAAATTGGAAGACTTGTAAAATAAAGTTATTGTTGGAACTTCTATCATGGATTAGTTCTGCATTCAGTTTGGATGATCTCTGATGAAAGAGTACTACATTATATGTCACACAAAGTCCAAGGAAACCGAATCAAATAAAAACCTGGGTCCCGTAAAATATCGAAGAGAATTTCTACCTCTGGTGAACCAAACCAGTACTCTCGTTTTATGACTCTTCAGAAATACTTATTAAAAGGAAAAAGAGAAAAGATAAAAATATAAAATAAACTTTACCCAGTATGTAAAACGGGTACATACTTAGAGGGCAAACCTCGTGCTCCCGTCACATGAGAAAGGGTAAGATTGGGGCGCCCTGTCACACAGAGGAGAGCACGAGGATGCAGATCCGACACCAGTGATGGGTGCATCAGTGGTGCAAAGTAAGGGCCAGTGCAATGCGCCTGTGAATGTGATATACGTGACGGTGCCGGAGGTAAGGCGATTTGGTGAAGAGTCAGGCCCCACTTGGCAAGAGTTTGTGAAAGAGGTAAAAGTCGCATGGAAGGTAGGGCCCCTAACTGTTGAGGATAAGTTAGATATCGTCTGGAATAATGTTGCACCAGTGGTCTCTTCAACAAACATGGACAAGTCAAATAAAGAAGTGGTCTCTAGGGAATTACGGATACTTGGCTGCGCCAAGGCCAGCCCTGAGAAGTTGCTCGCAATAGTTGGAGAAGCCTAAAGTGAGCAGCAACTAGTCAATGAGAGATTAGGGGTTTCTATGCCATGAGTTAGGGGCCTACACTATCAGTAAGGGAATTCTCTCACCTGTTGCATGAATTATTTCTTAGATTAAATGCAACTCGGGTGGAGAAAGGCTTGTCTCCCGCGGACCCATCCATGCTCAGGGATCATTTTGTTGCCTAGCTCAGAGATGATCTGAGAAGGGCATTGGTGAAGGAACATGTGCTAAAGAATCCTGGTGTCTCAATTAGGGAAGTTAGGGACTACGCCGTTTTCTGGGAAGGTAAAAAGCCTGATACACAAGTGCAGATAGTCATTATAGAAGCTCACACTGAAAAGGACGAACTCGAAGCAGAAGTAGCTCGCCTAACGTCCCAACTAGCACAGCTATCGCAGAGTAGTTCGCCAGCACAAAAGGAGGTGCAAAGAAAGAAAACACCGTGCCAACCGCGGAAACAGCCAAAGCATAACGAGGGGGTGTGTGAGCAGGAACCAAAACTAGACTTTCCTGTACGTGAGAGTCAGGCTGTTGCTAGTGAAAGTTGTGGTCTAGAAATAGCTAAAAACACAGATGCACCAAAAAGGCGACAAGGATTTTGCAAGTGGTATAGTGTCGACAAAGGATGGGGATTTGTTACACCAGATGATGGAGGTGTTGATTGGTTTGTACATTAAACTAAGATGTTCAGAAAGGGATTCCGGAGTCTGGCAAGGAACGAGCGAGTAGAGTTCGATTTCAAACCATCTATTCAGGGCATTGAAGCAGTCTTTGTATGCGGCATAGGCGGCCAGGAATGTAAAGGTAGCAGGAGGCTACCCATGGCACAGAAAATCCTAGAAAAATAAGGTGCTACAATTGTGGAGACTTCTCAGATCACATGGCAGCCAAATGCCCTCAAGGCCCGCTTCCGAAACGATGCTTTCAGTGCAAGTCCCCAGAGCATTTGATATCCACCTGTCCCTCAATGAGCTCCCTCCCTAAACGTACTGCCACATCTAGATTGCCTATATGGTGCAAGCCAAGAGATGGCCGTGACAACTGTTACCCTAAGGGCGCCAAGAAAAGTGGTCGACGTTCAGAAGAGGAAACTCATCTTAAACAGACAGGAAGTAATGCACGCCAACGTCCACGGAAAACGAGTGTAAAACACGTTGGAAGCAATCCCCCGCCAAGGTCGACAGCTGCATGCACTGACCAGCAGAAGTCACAAGCAAGCAGCGACACTGCACGAGTGGACGAATCTTCTAAACCACAGCAACTGCCAGCCCGACAACGAATGATGAGGAGCATGACGACCAAGAGGGTCCCAAGCCGGGCTGGTACCTCCTACAGAATCTGAGCCCCAAGCCTCGCCGTTCAGAAAGAATCAGGCGCAGGGCCAACGGCGGAGAGTAGGTTGTGGGGACCACAACATCTTCAGGAGGAAGATATGTGATGGGGCCATAATAAACGCCCCAAAATCTCCCTGAAGTTCATATTTGTGTGTTTAGAAACTGAAGTTAATAGTGCAGCACGAGCCTGCCGCTTTGCGAGTGCGCGAGCGTAAATCACTTCGCCAGCACACCAGCCCTGCGTGATGCGGTTATTTGGCGTATAAAATATGGGCGCGCCACAGGCCGATGCAGTTTTTTTTTAAGTCGTACTAGACTAGCTCGGGCGTTGGTGTAGCTGGCGAGTCCTTTTTAGGGCTTTATGCTAGCAGATAGATAATGTTAGTCCTTTTCAGGACTTAGTATCTATCAACGCTGATCGGGTTAGCAGTCAACAGAGTTGACTTTTTTTTTGGGATGGTAAATGCGCTATGATATAACCAAATAGGTTGAAACGAACGCGCCTCACCAGAAAAAGCCGAACCAAAAAAAAAAAAAGCCGATTGCTGTTTGCTAACTATAAGAGCAAGACGCAGATGGGGACGTGAGATTAGACACGCGCTGCCGGTAGGAGTGGTGATCAAAGAAATGAGAACACGTTTGCAATTGAGCACTGGCTTGGTGTTTGTTTGCTTATTTGTTTAATGTTTGTTCATTAGTTTGCCATGTGGGTTTGGGTCACTGATAGGGTTGTATGAATAAATACAACCCCTGCCTTAGAATCAGAGTTTTATTGTTGTTCGGGTCGGGTGCGAGTGTGCAAGAAAGGGATCACATATCACAAGAGCATCATCATCCCTCGCCCACCCTATCACACACACATACACACATATAAATATATATAAATATATATATATATTGTTGATGTCTCGATGTTTATCTTGTTTCCTACTAGAGTTACTTGCCCTTAGGCTAGCTCTTCTTTTCCCTTCTTCCTATTTCCTGTTTTCTAAGATGGTCGATTAAACATGTCGTTATGTATTCAGTGTGTTCGCCTTCGTGATTATGCTTCGTGATGTGAGAATATATGACAGCCAGATACGTCTCATTTCATTTAACAATATTTACTACACACGACGGTAAATATCAACATGGTGGCAGCGGTCTTTATTTGTACAGAATTCGAACTATTCTGCTGAAGATCTTGTAACACGTGTGCTGACTCATAGACTGGTAGGTTATTGCTTGCATACCATTATTAGACATTTCGTCATGGCAGAACGGCCCTTATTTCGGTTACCACCCTGCCTAGACATAAATAACGTCGAACCAGACACATTTCGTAAATGGAGACGACAGTTAGAACTATACATGCATGCATCAGAGGTGGCGTCTAAACCTGATTCTGTTCGGGCGGCCATCATTCTATACTGTGCTGGACCTCAAGCTGTTGAAGTTTTTGATCAACTTGCAGAGGAAGGAGACCACTCTAATCCTACTAAAATTCTCGATTTGCCCCAGAACCATTGTAGCTCACGAAGCAATGAAGTATTTCATACGTTCAGATTCTGGAACACACCTCTTCAAGATCCTTTTAATTCTTTTTTGACTGAGCTGAGAACTAAGGCAGATTTGTGCAACTTTAACGACAAGGATCGTATGATAAGAGACAAAATTGTCTTTACTGTCAACAAAAGGTTACAAGAGAAGCTCTTGAGGGAAGCTGACCTCGATCTAAAGAAAGCCATTCACATATGCAGAGTCTTCGAGCAAACTGGAAACGACATAAGAGAGATGAGTAATACAGTACAACCTTCTGAAGCAAGGGTTGAAAAGGTACAGAAAAAGTCACTCAACCATAAACCTCCCAAGAGAGACACTGGGCGTGCTGCTGGTAAAGCCTGTCAAAGTAACACTGACAGTGGGTACTTTGAACCTAGAAAGGAGTGTCATTACTGCGGACAGAAACATCTATTAATTAAGAAAAAGTGTCCTGCATGGGGGAAGTTTTGCTCAAACTGTGGGGGAAGAAACCATTTCAAAGTTAAATGCAAGAAAGTTCACACTGTTCACACAGAGTCAGTGGAAGATTCTGAAGTTTTTCTTAATTGTGTGAAGTCTAGCAAAGCTTGTACATCTGCACAACTCATTATCAATGGAAAAAAATGGTAAAATTTCAGCTAGACACAGCAGCTGATGTGAATACAATCTGTCAACGCTTTGTGATGCAAGAACAATTGTTACCCACTAAACAGAGGCTTGTTATGTGGAATGGTACTAAGATGACTCCATTGGGAGAAGTTCTATTAACTGCTGAGAATCCTAAGACTGGGACAAAACACAATATAAGGTTTACTGTTGTGAAAAATAGATTCACATGTTTGCTGGGCAACAACACACTGCAGGATCTACAGTTTGTGACAGTCAACACACATTTATTGCTAAGGTGGCTACTGACAGTTCAGATAATGATCATAACTCTGATAACCATCTAGGTGTCCTGGGTGAAGCTGTGTTGCATATTGATCCTAATATTCGTCCAAAGGCACTGCCGTGCAGAAAAATACCATTTTCACTTAAGAGCAAGGTAAAGTCAGAGCTTAAAAAATCTAATGAACAGAGGTATATTAATACCA